>PVJX010005458.1:0-27668 GCA_004027295.1 Dolichotis patagonum
TGACTTTATTATGTGTGATGATATGAACAGCTGTTTTGAAGAGAACAAAACATTATGACAGCTATTGCTGATTTAATACTGTCCTTCTTAGAAGTCCTACCAAGCTTCTATTCTTCTATTTCCATTGGTTCTATCTATCACATTGTGTCTTATTGGGATTTGAATATGTGTGAAAGTATAAGCAATTTTTTATTGAAAATGAGATATTATAGTACCCATTGATCATTCTCTGTTATTCGGTTCAGAATGTCCTGTACTTCTTTCATTCTCTTGAATGGTTTTATACTATTGTGTTATGTTTGATATTATTATATTTGAAACTATGCTCAACTATAGCAGAGAAAAAGATATTTTGATAGCTACTGTTAATGTCCAGTTGTCTTATTGTAAAGTGTTGTGTTGCTTATGTTCTGTTCTGATCTGCTTTGTTCTGCCCTCTTTTGTTTTATTCTCTTTAAAATCAAAAAATAAAATAAAACCTTTCCTTCTCAACAACAACAACAAAAACAAACAAACTGAAAAAAACAAAACACAGAAACAGAAATACCTTTCATTCTTCTGGGCCACATAAATTGACCAGCCCCATTGTTTTGCCCCGAGTTATCCCAGCCCAAGCCTGCATGGGTCTCAAGTGCCTAGGCGACACTGAAGTGTATTTGTGGGTTGTGAGATCACTGGAGTGAGCCACAACCAGCATGAAAAAGCAACACAGAAGAGAGGTGGTAGAAACACGAGAGCACACCATACAAAGCAAGGGGAAGCAAGCATTAGTTATCATGCATCTGTGCATATGGAGTCCTGTTGTAAGGTGTTGTAAGGTGTGCTTCCTACAGTGACTTGTGGATAAGAAGTTTGAAAAATATTGCTCCCGGCTGGTATGTGCTGCTGGTACCATTTGGTGTGGAAATAGGGACATTAGGATTCCCTCATTTTGGGGGCATGTGGAAGGTAAGAATAGTGTCTTGGTTACTTTTCTCATTGCTGAGACAAAATACCTGACACCCAAAATTAAAGGAGGAAACATTTATTTTGGCTCACATTTTGTAGTACTTTCAGTCCATAATCAGCTGACTCAAGGCAGGGTGGGTTGGCATGGAGGCATTGCAAAGGACACACGGTTTATGGAAGGCAGAAGGCAACAAGCAATAAACAACAAGCAAAGCAGCCATCCTTTCTGTCCCTTGTATTTTATACAGGCTACCTGCCCTTAGGGATAATAGCACTCACACCCAGGCAGGGCCTTCCCATTATCCACTCCCAAACCAATTAGTGGGCTGATTTAGTAATCACACACCCTTGATGCCAGCCTCACACACTTAATCTCAGCATCACACACTCTAGACCCAGCCACCTCTGTAAAGTCCCTCCTATGACCACATGAAGCTTTAGTGGGACATGTAAAGACAAGCCATAACAACCAGAGGAGGTTAAACCCTGGAACTCTGTCCATCTGGAGCAATGTCCATCCAGATAGTTGTTGGGGGAATGAAGGAGGAGCTGCAGCTGCAGTATACTTTGAGGTCTCTTTTTATGGTAGGGGGTGGGGATTGAACCCAGGACCTCAAGCATGCTAGGCAAGTCCCCATGTTAGTGCTGCACCCCAGCCCTGGAGATTACCTGTTACAGAAGTCAATCTGTGTGACTAATGTAAACACAGAACAAGCTGTAACCCTTCTTACCCAATAGTCCTGCAAACACTTAGGGATTGTTGGATCTACTCCACAAAGATTTCTCTTTTCCAGTCTTTCAACTACTCCTTTTAGGATGTATTAATCTTCACTCAAGGTCACTTCCCCTGTAAGTGCTTCAGGGTTGGAATACGCCATTTAAAACTTGGCGTCAGAATTAAGTGCAAAACTTCCATAGTGTCTGAAGATTTCTGTTAATGTCCCTACTCGTAGATCTGAGTTCCATCCAAGATGGTACTAGATCTTTTGAAAGGTGTCATTCTTAGTTCATTTTTCACCAGTGGCTAACTGCTTTCCTCCTTTACAACAGTCTCTGTGCCCTGTTTTCCTGTCCCTGAAATTCAAGTCATTCACATGAACTGCTATCAAAGCAAGTATTAAACCTCAACTTATCTAGGTCAGTTTATATTTTGCTTCTAAATTCTGGTTTTATCATTTATTTCCCCAGTCCTATATCATGTGAAAATTTGATAAAAAAGATTTATCTGATTCTTAATTGTAGGAAGTCTATGTAGGTCACAGCCCTGCCTCATGCAGAAGTACAGACTCAGGGAGCTCCAGCCACCCATCGATATGGGAATGGCTGTTTCAAACAGCTGCACGTATGCCCAACGGCATTACCATGGGCTCCAGACTTCCGCAGCCTATACAAATAGAGTATTATTTTCATTTCGGTATCATTAAAATACAGGAAAAATTTTCTGATTAGCAGTCTCATTGAAAAAGGCAGTGAGGGAGCCAGGGATTTAGCTCAGCAGCACAGTGCCTGCCTGGGAAGCACAAAGTCCTGAGTTTGATTTCTGGTACCCGCCCCCAAAAAAGACAATGGGTTAGGGACTGATGTTAAATTTTTGTGAGCCTGAGTCTGGTAGTCACTGCTTTTGCTTCCTCCTCACCATCCTTTCCACCTTCTCCTGGATGAGACTCCTGGATGAGATGCCCAGCTCAGAGAACACCTATTCTAGAGTCTCCCTGACTTGTCATCTTTCAGCCCAGACTGGATGCTCTGTCTTTGGATTAAAATTATGCCCTGAGCTATCTCAGCCTCAGCAGGTACCCTAAGTGTTGTCACCTGTCTTTCTACACTGGAAGCTCCATGAGAACAGGGGGCATCTTATGCCACCTTCTTGGCAACACTGGTGCCTGCCAGAGGGCACTCAGTAAGGGCTGGCTGGCTTGATGCTGAGCACACGGGCAGTTACAGGTCAAAGTATGCCATGACACCCAGGTGTGATGCACCCTCAACAACATGAGCTCATGGGATCGCTGCAGGACCTGAGGCTGAGGGAGAGTGAGACTGGGGACCAGGAGCCTATTGAGTCCCCAGAGGAACCTGGGGTGCAAAGGAAGTGATGAATTCAGACAGGGCCTAGAAAGGGGTGGTATACAGGAAAAAAGTCAGGAAGGGGTCAATGAGTTATGGCACTAGGAACCAAGGACCGGCTGAGGTGCTGTTTGGCAGCTCCACAGTTTCTATAAAAGGGAAGGCAAGTGGGCAAGTGGGCTGGTTCGAATCAGCACTAGGGGTTGTTTTAGGCACGACAAGCCTGCTTGCTTTGTGCCCACTGTTTATTTGGGTGCCTTGATGGAGATTAAGGACATAGGGCTTCTTCCTCATGGGAGTGAGTTCTTGCTGTCAACCAGAAGACACTGGTGTAAGAATTCCAGATGGGTAATCTGTCCACTCCAGGGCCAACTACTGCCTTAAGTGTGGGAAATAGGTCCCTCTTCCTAAGAGGAGCTCACCAGAGCTAAACCCTTCATAAACTGACCCCAGCCTACCCATTTTGCCTCCTCCCTTCCCATAACTTTCCTAGCTCAACTTCAGCCATGTGAGCTGCTTATAATCCTGGCAATAGTTCAGGCTTTGCATATGCATGACCTTCTTCTTGGCACGGCCCTTTCCCTGTGTGGTGAACTCCTCCGTAGCCTTCAAGATCCAGGGCTCTGAGAAATGTGCCCAAGTAGCCCCCACCTTACAAGGTTAGTAATTTTATGGTGAGCCTGAAAGATTGTGGTAATTCCCTATAGATCACACAGCTAGTGAGTATTCTCTTTATTCCCGATGCCTCGCACAGGTGTCTGGCACATATGAGATATTCAAAAAATGCTGGTGGGATGGGAAGGTATCATGGCTCCAGCCAAACAGGCTAAGGTTTTAGAGGTGCTTTGACAAATCTCAGTCAGTGCAAGCAATTCCAGGTCCCACCAGACAGTGTGTCTGAGGGAAGCAAATATACCTCTGGGGGCTAAGGCTGCAGGTGGTGGGTTTCAGCAAAGGGGTAAGTTTGGAGTGTGTGGACGCTCTATGGAGCAATGGCTGGACCAGCAGTGGGGACTGTTTCCCCTCAATCATCATACACCCTTCCCTGTTTCTTCTTGCCAACTAGAACAGGGACATACTGACAGCCTTTCTCCGGGATGTCATGCCTAACCCATCCCTCTCTCCCAGTGGCCTTGAAACCCATATTTCCCATTAGAGATGTTCCCAGCCCTGAGGCTCTACTGTGACATGTACAGCGAATCTTGACTTCTCTGGCCAGACAGCCGAATAGCTCCCATCTTCCTGTAGGAGTTGAAAGAGTTGAAAGGCCTGGGAGTCAGGAGACCCTGCTTTGAATCATGGGTGTTGCCAATAGTTGGTCACATGGCCCTGGACAAGCATCTCTCCCTTTTGGGCCTCAGTTTCCACAACCACTCCTTGTTGTATGCTTTCCAGTTAAATTTTGGTGTTGACAGGGAATGCAAATTCATCCAGTAAAAGCCATTCTTTGTATAGTTGAAAAACTGAGGCCCAGGGAGGGGAAGGTACATGAGCAGGGGGACACATAGGGGGCAGAGGCAGGATTAGAACCAGATGTCTTTGATCCCTGCCATGATGTGACTTTGACTGTTACTGATCTGAATGGAAGAGCTTTTACTCCAAAGCTGCCCGAGTGCCCTACATAGGTTGACATAGCTCATGGTGGCTCTCAGATTCTTCTTTAAGCACCCAGTTCACGGTCACATGCTTCTTGAGCCAACCAAGGGCCAACCAATCTAGACCACACCCTGGAGGACGCCCAAGTGCTGAGCCCTAAGTTCTACCTATCTCTGTGTTACTGGCCATGTGTGCCAGCCTGGGCAAGTCTCTTGGCTTTTCTGGCTTTATGATACTATGACTCTGTGAACCGCGCTGGACTGTGAGATCTGGGGAACAGACACTTGGCTTGTTTTATTTCAATTCCAGTCATATTTCTTAGTTCAAAGTTTTAGAGAGAATCTGAATCATCCAACAAGCAATAATGTCTACATTTGAGTCAGATTGCAAAAGTCTTAAGTCACCAGCCAGTGAGAGGACTGTCTTTCGGCTAGAGCTTTACCCCTGGTCCAGTCACCTGAAGCCTGCAGTGTTGTATCTTTGGCAAACACAGTTGCTTTTTTTCTGTGCCCTCAGGGTAGAAATACATCTTGATCTCTATTTTACTGATGAGGAAACTGGCTCAGAGAGTCAAGTCCAGACCACAAAACCAGTAAATTGTGTGCTGACGTTAGAATTACAAAGCCCTTCCCTCTGCCCAGGACCAATAGCTGTGGACTAGTTGGTTACACTGAGCAGAAGAAGCACACAGAGCTACAGGGGTTCAGTAGAGGCAGTGAAATTTCTGGATGGAGAGAGAAATCCAGGAAGTCTTTTTGGAGGAGGTAGCCTTTAAGATGGGACTTAAAGGACAAGCAAGGTTGGTGAAGAACATTACAGGTGAAGGAAATGATGTGAGCCAAGGTGTTTGAATGCAGGAATGGGGAAGAGGAAGCTGGAAGCAAATGGGATATGCTGAGTTTCAACATTCATGGAGGAGAGGGGCATGAGACAAACTCGTATGCCAGACCCAGAAGGAAATTTGGGCTGGATCAGGGAAGTAATGGGGATCCATTGAAGGTTATTGAACAGAGGACAGACCTGATCAGAACTGGGCTGCCAGAAAATGTATGAAGAGTTAATGACAAGGCTGTTTTTCCTGGAAAGTACAGGCTGCTTTACCTTCACTGTTGTCTTCAGGCAGAGGTGGGGTGGAGTAGGGTGCAGCTGAGGAGATGCTGGTTGGCACCATTACCTTCAGGCAAGGATCAGAGAGGGAGTGAGTATAGTGAGCAGTGCCCAGGGCTCTGTGGCTGGGTAGGGGGTGGGGAGGAGGGCTGGAGCTAAAGATGCCTCTCTGTCCTGCCTTGGCCACCAGCCTCTGCTGGCCAGAGCTCTGCTCTGTGAGGCAGAGCACAGAGCAGCCTCTGCCGTCTGTGTGAGTTCCTGAGGGGTGAGATCTTTAATTTTTGTCTGCTGAGCCCTGATGGGCGAGAGGCCAGCCTGTGTTACAGCCTCGCTGAGGCCCCTGGGCCAAGGCGCTCAGACCAGAGTGGACGGAAACAGAGAATGAGTCATGCAGACGGTGTGTGTGTGTTGGGGAGGGGGGTCTGGGTCTGGCTGCACCTCCCCTGCCCCCTCAGCTTGGTGATGTCTATGGCCTTTTCTGGGGATGTTTGGGGTCCTGTGCCTAGGGACTTGTGGTCCTAGAGAGCATACTAAGCACCCTGACCTAGGTGTGACCCAGGGGAAACTGACCAGGCAGGTGAGGGCAGAGAGCATCCTCTTCTCTTCTGTGAGATGAGGATGGGAGGGGGAGGTTCTTCTTGAGGTCCCCATGAGCCCAGCTTGTTCTGGGAAAGACCCCATAGCACCTCTTCTTCTCCACCCTCACAATCCTCATCCCTCAAGGTGTGAGGAATGAGCCAAGGTGAGCGTAGACTGGGAGACCCCATGACAGACAGAGGGAGTCACTTGCTAGCTTCCTGTTCTCAAATTCCTGCACAGCCACCCCAGAATCCTGCGCAGGCCTCTGCAGACCCCAAGGCCACAGGGCTTTCTTCCTGGAAATTTGCAAAGAATCAGCCAGCATATGATCGCACCCTCACCCCCAGGATGGCGCAAGAAGTGCCTATGGTCTTCCAGGAGAAATGCACAGGCGGAGTCTCCAGCTTCTCCCACGGTTCTGCTCAGGCCTTTGGAGCCCCTGCTTCCAGAGTTATGCTTCAATCCCCAGGGGCTCTAGATTTCCCCCCAGCCAAGGATGGAAGGAATTTATGCAGGTAAGTGGGAACTGCTATGTAAGCTTAGCACTAAATGCACAGAGCTTTCAGTCTAGCTCACCCATGCCTGGACACCAGGGGGAATAGAATGAAAGAGTGATTTTGAACAGTGACCCATTGCAAGCCATTGCAGACCATGCTGGAGTGAATGCAGGGCGCTGTAGTGGAACAAGCACAGGCTTTGGAGCAGTTCAGGCTTGTTAGATGACTCCTGACTTGACTCCTAGCTGTGTGACCTTGAACTTGAGAGCTCAGCCCTCTGGGTTTGTGAAATAGGAAGTGCGATGTCTGCCACACAGTGCAACACAGACATTCGGTGTGGCAGGATTGAGCGCCTTCTCATTCCCAAAAAGAGAAGCTGAGGGTCAAGATGCTTCTTATTCAGCAACAGGGAGTCATTTGATGCAGGATGAATCCGACTTCCTTCTTCCTCCTTGATTGCTGGAAATCAGATTTACAGAAACTCACCATACTGGCTTTTGTCTGTTCCCACCCAAAGTGGGTCTTAGCTGAGAAATAGACTGTGCAGGGTGGGTGTGCTAGATGGGGCTATCCTGAGATAATAATTCTGTTGGGCTGTCAGCAATCCTGCCACACCAAAAATGCTAAGTGCTTCTGGTTTCCAGAGCAATGTAAATCTAGGGGCAGGTGACCTCCCTGCCCCTAGAAGCTAGCATTGCTTTAGTGTCTGCCTCTAGACACACAAGGACTGAGTCACCATGTCACTAGTCACTAGCTTTGTCACTTTACCTCTCTGAGCTTTCATCTCCTCATCTGTTACATGATAAATAATACTACTTCCTTCCTGAGATTATCATGAGGGTCAAATGAGAAAATATTTGAGAACATAACACAAGGCCTGGTACCTTTAGGTGCTAGTGAATGAACAGGGCTGATCTACTCCCTCCTGGGACAGGGTTCCTCGAGCCAGCTATCTAATTTCTATCTAATTTTCCCTGAAGGAGGGAGTAGCAAGAAACAACATAATTAGCTCCATTTTCAGATGAGGAAATGGAAACCAAATGAAGCTCAGAACTGAGCTCCATTCGGAAGATGTGTTGGGCTAGGGATGTAGCTAAGTGGCACAATGCCTGCCTGGCAAGCATGAGGTCCTGAGTTCGATTCCCAGTACCTAATAATAATAATAATAAAGAGAAAGTGTTCAACACAGAGGCATAGGAGGTCCCTTCCAGAACTCTCACAGTGAAAGGCCAGCTTGCCTGACCGCTGCAAGGACATCCGTACTGCAGCTGCCATGCCCAGCCAGCATATCATGCTAGCGTGCTGCACTTGCCTGGAGGAGACAGGTGTGGGCAGCCCAGGCAGGATGGCTGAGTTCAGAAGGGGTACCTAGCCTTGGTGTCTGAGGTGGAGCTGTCCTGACAGCCTCTGTGAACCTTGAAGGCCACACACAGGAAGGAGTGGGGTCTCTTGTACCACCACCTTTCAATCTGACGGTTGAGACTGTACAATGTACAAGTCCCAGCTGCCCAGAGCCCATGCGTGACTCCTATCAGGAAGGCTGGAGACGCAGTCACCCTTCCTCTGACTATTCGGACCCATGAATAACCAGGAAATGTGTTATTTGTTTTGACCAGGGAACAAGCTCTCCTGGGGAGAGGAATTCGGAGCAGGAGATCCAGTCACTTTCAAGGGTGAAAAATTCTTGGAATTCTGTTGGGAATTTGGGTCTCAGCAAAAGGGAACAGAAATGCGGTCCTTGTTTTTGGCCCATATTTACCAAATTAGTTCAGGTTTTGGTAGCTCTGTAGCTGCCAGCATTATTCAAGCAAGACATGGGAAAGTAATTAGGTGGCCCTGTGCATCTAGCATTCCCCTCACGGTAGAGAGATGGGGCAAATTGTGCCCTGCTAGAATCCCTTTATTGACCCTTTGGATTCTCTTTGGGGCTTTCCAGAGATGATTCCCCTCCTTAGTCCCAAGAGAGGGCTGAGTAGGCTTAGCAGAATTCTGTCTCATGAGGGGTGGAGAAGCGACACATGGTACGTCAGGGGCCATGCTGGAAATGGCTCCTCTTCTCATACCAGACAGAGAGGACTGAGGGGGGCAGGAAGTCTGATAACCCTACATCTTCAGGGAATTAGACTGTGGGCTACTGGCAGGGGGGAAGGCATTTGGGAATACACACTGGAGGCTCTGTGGCAGGGATAGCAGTAGAGTGGGTGAGAAGGTCCTACTTCAGTTATGAGAAGGGTCCAGGATTGAGGCAGGATGGTGAGGACTTAAAATCCTGGGCTCAGGTAGGAAATGACTCAGATCTGGATTCTGCATCTGCTTTATTTCAGCTAGCTGTGTGATCTTGGGCAATCAGTACCTATCACCATTCTCAGTGTTTTGTATATATGGAAATCATAATCCCACCTTGGGTTGGTTAAATGAGCCAATTTTTGTAGCATACAGTGCTTGGACCAACTATTTAAGCTCCATAAGTTTTGGCAGCTTCAAAAGAAAACAAAAACTCAAACTCAAGTGTTTATGGGAAAGGAGATTCTGCAAAGCTGCACCGTGAGGTTCCAAGTATAAAGAAACGAGGCATGGGCAGCACGTGGGAGGTGGGACAGGAGAGGGCGCTGGGATGGGCACAGCAGACGCCAGGCTTTGGAGGAGATTATCAGGGCAGGGGCCCCAGGAGAACAGTGCGGGAATTCCCCAGGACCACTTGTGCTTAGGGAGGCGCAGGAGGGGCACTGGCTGGTGAGGGAAATGTGTCTGTATGAAGGTTTTGGCCAGGCGAATGGCGAGAGACTGAATGGGCGGCAGACTTCCAGAAATGCAGACGGAGGAGATGGAGCGGTAATAATGACTTGGACTCAGAGGAGGAAAAAATAGCTCAGGGACGAAGAGAATGCCAAGGTTTCTGCCTTGAGAGGCTCTTAGGGATCTGAGGTGAGCATTCAGGGATAAAGAGAAGATTTCTGAAGGAACAGGGCAGGTAATGGAGAGGAGAAGGGCGCCTGGAACTGCAGAGCTGCACAGATACCAATAAAGGGGGTTAGCGTAGATCTGAGGCTCCCATAACTGAGAAGGAGCAACTGAGCATTCTGGGAACTGAAGTGGCATTCATTCCAAAATGCAAGGAGTAGGACTCTAGGGGACCTTTGGGCTCAGTCCTAAAGATAGCAGGACAGGTACATGGAGCAGTAGCTACCATGCAGAACTGTTTATCTCTCTTATAATGGGTCTCATGATGCCTCCCTACTTGAGATTATTCTGTCATTCGCTCAGTTAGTTACCCATTGAATGTGTATTTCTCAGCTGTCTTTTAGAATCAGGCACTGTTGTAGGTTCTGGAGTCACAGTGATGAGCAAGCTATCAATTCATTTAAAAGATATCATTGTGGGGGCTGGGGATGTAGCTCAGTGGTAGAGCGCTTGCCTAACATGCACAAGACCCTGAGTTTAAGCCCTAGTCCCCCCTCCCCAAAAGAAAGATGTCATTGTGGTTTGGAAAGTCAGAGAGTAAATTTTATAAATGATTGCGTGAGATCAATGTAGTCTTAGCATCTCTGTAGAAACAGCAAAGACTAGGACAATGAGAGCTAAATATTCTCACATTCTAAAAGAGGACACCTTCCTGAAGGCAGAAGAGCTTCAACACTACCAAATGACATCCCTCAGTTCCCGATTACAGAGGAAAGGAGAAAGGGGGCTGAGCTAGAGACTGGTTGCATTAGTAGATAGGGCTGAAATTTCCCTCGAGGACACTCTTCAACACAAACCAAGTGAAGACAACCCTGAGGGGATTAATCAGCTTCAAGAAGAGAAGGTTGGCATGACTTCTGTTACGACTGGATCTTAAATGTTTCCCCGGGTTTCATGTGTGGAAGGTCTGGCTCTCAGCTGATGGTGCTGTTAGAGGTGTGGGTGAAACTTAATGGTTGCTGCCTAATGGGAAGAAGGTAGGTCTTTGGAACGACATACCTTTGAGGCGGATGATGGGATGTCAGCCTCTCTTTTCCATCTTTTTTGCTTTCTCAATGTAATGAAGCAAAACCTTTTTCTCCATGACACACTCCTTAGCATGAACCTTATCACAGGTGCAAAACAATGGGACCAAGAAACCATGAAACTTCTGAAGCCATTTGCCAGAGCAAATCTCTCCTTTTAAATTATTTTGTCACAGTGATGGAAAATTGATTAACATAATGTGAGTTGTTGGCAATTGCAGGACCCCAATGTAAAAAGTATAGCAAGAAAATTCTTGGATGACCCAAAATACATCTTAGGAACTGAGGCTGGAGCATCTGGCTCACTTGCTTAGGCATCCGGCCTAGCCAGCCGGCAAGCGTGAGGAACTGAGGCTGTATACAAATAGAGAGACTTCCTGTCTGGAGAACTGTGACTACGGAACCTGGCCGGAGTGGTCTCTGGCCAGCTGAGGTGCAGCCAACTATTCATTGCTTTGCCTGGCATGGACTGGAATGTCTCCTGTGGGTAAGGTATGCAAAGAGCTTCAAGAGGTAGACCGGAGAGTGCTTTGGTGTGGCAAAGCAGAGAGGAAGCCCTACAAAACCCCACAAATGTGCCCATGAAAGAGGCCGTGCTTGGCACTTGCTGGCCAAGGACACCTGCTACATATGACTTTGCTGCTTTTCCTCCAATACTTCTTGCTTGACCTTGACACAGAGGAGACACGAAAGGAAAACCAGAAAAGCAGACCTTACCTCATTCTGCCCTATAGAGACTCCAGCCAGAAGACAGTTTGGGCAGGGGGAGGAGTATTAAATTGAATGTGATATTGATTAAACTGGACAAGATTCTGATTTAAACAGCAGTTTGTTTAGACCCTGAAAGTTGGTATTAATTATAGAAGTGAAAGTGTCCTTGTGTCTAGTAGAGGTGGGCAAGCCAAGGACTCTTCCTGAGATGTCGCTGTGGAAAGGGAAGGGAAATTTAATACAGCATGGTTGAAGGCTTAAGTGGAAAAAATATGCTGCTTCTTGATTCAGAATCATCCATTCAAAGACCAGTTTCACAAGGAAATAACGAGATCGCCTAAACTGATCCTTAGAGCAATGAAGATAAAGGAGGGTGATGTGAGAAAGCGCTAACTTAGGAGTGGGGAGGTCTAGAGTGGGCGTGGGCAGGGTCAACCACTCCAGGAGATGATGTTTGAGCTGAGAGGCGAAGTAATGAGTAACCAGTCCCATTGACCTCTTGGAGATGAAAGTTTCACATAGAGAGAGTGGCACTGACCCGACTACAGCAGCAGAGGACCAACGCTGCTGCTGTGTGGCAAGTACCTGCAAGAGAGGGGTCTAAGATCAGAGAGGGAGCCAGTGCTGTAAGCCTCAGCAGGCCAAGGCGGAGGGCTGAGGATTTCTTCTAACATTAGGTGTTGTCTGTGGCTCTTCTTCGTGTGCTATGGGAAGTGGTGAGCAGGGCCCCTTGGTCTACTTCCTCAGGAAACAGGTTGTGAAATGTCTTTAGGGCCTGCCGTACAGGCCCAGGTCTTTAGATACTGGGGGAGAGCATAGATGAAAATGATGAGCTGATTATCAGGAGTGTTCAGATGAGAGGTCTCGCCTCGGCCAATGCGCGATGTGAGGTGAGTACACACACTGGATTAATCAGCTCATCGAATCCATTCGGGGAAATTCCCGAGGGAATGAGGGGCCCAGGTGAGTCCAAGGAGAGGACTATGAGCGAGAGGCAGGAGACCTGGATTTCATTTCCTTCTGTATCTATGTCTCTGTGGAAAAGAAGACACTTTTTCTAGCAGCCGCCACCACCGCCCCAGGCCGAGTCCGGATCTTGACTCCACCGGATGGAGAGCTGGCTGGAGGAGCCAAGGCGGCTGGCAGCCTCAGGTCTGCAAAACTCAAGTTGCCAAGGGCGCGGCCGGCTCCACTAGGGGGCGCGCCTTCACGCACCCCGGCGACCTTTACGCGCCCCGCGTCCCGCTGCGGCAGAGGCTGCCAGCTCTCACGCGCTGCCCCAGAGCCACTGGCAGCCACAGCGGGCGCTCCCAGCCGCCAGGATGGGAGGCGAAGGGGCCGCGTTCCCGTACCTCAACCTGCCCCGGTCCCTTGGAACTCGGTACCTCTCCCGGCCTCCTTCAGACCTGCGAGGCTGCAGCCTTGGTCACCAGACCCACTTGGTCGATGAGGTCGGGAGCAAGAGATAAATTCGCGACAGGTGGGCAGTTCGAATTCGCCAGGGCAGGAGGAGGTGGCTCAGGTGCCCTATCCACGCGGACGCCATCCGCCCTGCCCGCCCCGGGTCAGCGCCGCGCAGCCCCCCAGCTCCTCACGGGTTAATCCCCCTCGCCGCCCGCTCGCTTCCCCGTGCCAAAGTGGGTGTTGCTGGAATTTCTCTCTCCCTCTCCCGTAATGAGGGGGCCGAGCTGTCCCTCCGAGGAGGGGGCATGGTGTGGATAAAAGAGACGAAAAACGGGGAGGTTTCCAAAAATAAAACGCTGCGTTCCCCCCTCGGACGGCTGGTGCGGTGGACTAGGCGCCAAGGTGCGGCGGCCGTGCGCGCCCGTGTGGAGCCCAGCGCGGACTCGAGGCTCAGGGCGCGCAGACCCCGCTCCCGGAGACCTGGACGCCCGGGCCCCGGCCGGCTGCTCCAGGAGCCCCTAGACGAGAAGAAGTGGGCCGCCGCGGGTCCTGGAGGCGCCCCGCAAGCGGTCAAGCGCAACCACTACAAACCCCGACGCGGTCCCCAGCGGCCTCCGCTCTCCAGCTACCTTGGAGCCATGAGGCCGCCGCCCGCCGCCCGCTGCCTGGGGCGCGCCCTGTGGGACCCCCGGAGGGCCTTCCTGCCGCTCGCTCTGGCTCTCCTGGCGGACATAGGTCATGCCCAGAGGAACCCCGCGGAGAGATATGAGCCGGTTAGCAGGGACGCGAGTCGGCTGTGGCGCCCCGCGGGCAACCACCCCGCAGCGGTCGCAGCCAAGGTGTACAGTCTGTTCCGGGAGCGGGACCCGCCCGTCTCGGGCTCGCTGCCCGCGGAGCAGACCCAGCCGGCCTGGGGGAGCCCCAGGAGGCCCGCCGAGGCGGAGGCCGGGAGGTCGCCCCGCGCACAGCAGCTGCGTCGCGCCCAGCCACCTGTGCAGACCCGGAGGAGCAGCCCCGCGGGCCCGCAGCAGCCCGCACCCCGGGCCCGGGTCGCACCTGCTCTCCCGCGCCTCGGGACCTCACAGCGGCCGGGGGTGCCACCGCGAGGGCGGCTCACGGGGTGAGCACTGGAGAGGGAAGCGTGGGGGGTGCGAGGGGGAGCGGGGACGAAGCGCTTGTGCGCTTCTTCTTGGAGAGGCGTGTAGGAGAGGGGAGAGGGCGCCCACTCTTGCCCTTTTTGCTCTGTCCCAGCAGTGTGGAGAAAGAGCTCCAAGGAGTTTAGGCGAAGATCGACGATCTTCATCTTTTCATACCAGATTACCCAAAACCCAACACCGAATCCGTCCTCGAGGCCCCCGCGCCCTGCCGCCTTCCGAGAACCAGCTTTCGCAAGCGCTCACTGCGCTGCGGGAACCCGAGGCAGCGGGGAGGGGACAGCTCTGTGGGTGCTGGGGCGCCTGAGGCTCTGGGGAGGTTGATTCAGCGCGAGGTAGGTGCAGGATGAGGCGCGGGGCTCCGGCACTCGAGGATAGATGCTTCTCCACGTAGGGGCGGCCGCGGAGCCAGCGCGCAGAGACAAGTGTATGGGCAGGGGCTCAGGTCGTCCTGGGCTCGCAGGCGCCAGGGTGTAGGCGTAGGCATAGGTTTGGGGCCTTTGGGGCAGGAAATCTGCCCCTAATGTGGCTGTGGAAAACTGGGTCTGTGCGTGCCGGCGCATCTAGGTGTCATTTGCACACATTGCGGGCTAAGCTTCCCTCCAACTCTGCCTCTTGCTTTCTGTTTTTTTCTTTTTTTCTCCCTCCCTCCCTGCTTCCCTCTTTCCCTCCTCCCTTCTCTCTCATTCCTTTGAAGTTGACACAGGGATTGAACACAGGGACTTTGCACTGAGCTACATCCCTAACCCTTTATTTATTTTTTATTATTTCGAGACAGTTTTTTTTTTTTTTTTCCTAAATCATTAAGTTGCCCACGGTGGCTTTGACTTTGTACTTCTTCTGCTTGAGCCTCCCAGAGTGCTGGGATTACAGGCCTGCACTACCACACCCAGCTCCTCTTCAATTTTGGGGGGTAAACCCCCTTTTCACCACCCCCTGCTCCCCACGCCCTGAGAACTACTCTCTGCTGCCTAGAAGGCTGTCACAGTGTGAGGTGCCCCTCAGCAACTCCCACTCCCAATCCACCCTATCACAGATTCGGAGAGCTAGGGGAAACTCCTTACCTGGGTATGACAGATGCTCTTGAAATGAGGGCGCTGGAGCCACCAGCAGTGAGAGACTGAGCTGGGACCATAAAGAAATCTGGGAAGGGTTCTGGTAGCCCTTCTTGGCCTGGGCTCAATTTTCCAGTTGGGTTCAATCCCTGGGATTGGCATGGGCCTCTGTACCCCCAGTTCCACTCATGAGAACCTTCTGCCTCCTGCCCTTTGCAGTCAGTGTTTTCCATGACTGGTCACTCTTCTTGTGTTCAGCAGGCTTCATTCAGAATTCTGTTCAGAGAAGCCTTCTCTGGCCACCCCGGTCCTATCCTCTCCCTCCCTTCGCCCTGCCTTCCATTCTTAGGAGTGAGTGCTCGTTCTATCCAGCATACTGTATTTGTAGTTCTGTTTACGTTTAGTGTCTCGCCTTCCAGCACCCACTAATGTAGGTTCTGTGAAAGCCAGGACAGTTTTTGCTCGTTTCTGTGTCCCCAGTGCCTAGGAAGGTGTTGGAAAGTAGCTGCTGTGCCCTAAGTGTCTGTTGAAAGAGTGAATGAATTCCATGCTGCCCTTGGCCTCGGCTGCCAAGTCACTCCCACACGGGATCACTCAACAAGTATTAATGGAGCACCTGCTGTGTTTCAGGGTTTTTTCCCCCCTGACCTGAGCAAGTGAATACTTGCTTCCTAAACGCATGTGTGCTGAGCACAGGAAAGGAGATGGGGCCCAGGGACCTAGGCATTATCCCCGCTGGGAGGGCAACCCAATTACTTAAAATCAAGTTGGAGAAATGAGCAGAAATGTGAATGTACTTTCTAGCACTGGAAGTGCAAAAGAGTGGGACAGGTGGCTGAGGACCTCAGAGGAGAGAGAGAGGCTCTGTGACTTGGCTTTGGTGGGCAGTGGATGGGGAAACCGGGCAGATGGCCAGAGTAGGGGGCTAGAAGTGAGGGTGGCAGACAGGTATGGCACTACCCAAGCACAAGAGCCTTCACTCTTGGCCCTATCTATCAAAGCCCATAGTGGGTTCCCCTGGGACCCCAGGCAGCCGTCCCATGGAAGCCTGAGGAGAAGCCGGTGTTTGTCTATTGACTTCCTCAGCCCAGGTCTAACTACCTAATGGCTGATGACTTTGGTCATTGCTTTGTTGTCTGCTCAGAGCCAAGGACCAAGTGCCACCTACTGGTGGCACTTGGAACTACATCTCTGCTCCAGGAATTCTTCAACTGTACAGTACTTGTGGAAGGTTTCCTATGTGCCAAGCACTATGCTGGATCCTGGGGATATGGCAGTGGTCAAGACAGACAGACAGACAGACAGACAGAAAACCTCTGTCCTTTTGGAATTTCTGACATTGTGGTGACTTTTTTAAGACAGTGAAGTTTTTTTTTAAAGTATGCTCCAGGATGGTGCTAGGTGTCTTGAGGTATAGCAGTGACCAAGCAGACACCATTCCTGCACTAATTCAGTATCCAGAGGACTCATGTACCCACTGTTTTTCAGTCTTCAGTGTTTTTTGAACCAGTCTCAGCTCATACCACTTTCAGAATATTTTCCTCTACCTTTTCCCTTTTGTTCTATTACTTTCTTGAAATTAATATACTGTTAAAATAATAGGATTTTGTTTCCTATCATTTTAAAGTACATTGGGAAGCTTTACACACAAAAAGGTATTGGAAATAACAGAACTCACAAACCCACAGATCTGAAAATTTTGGCATATTTTGATTCTAATTGTTTTAGCTGAAATTTCTATAAATCTGCCTGTCTCCCTAGAGTTAATCACTACTCCAAATTTAATTAATTCCAATGCATATTTTACACTATGACTAAAGATGCATGTATCTGTAAAATAATATTGTTTTGGCATATTTTGAGCTCAGATAAGTGATACCATGTCGTAGAGAATATTGGGGGAATTGGAGAATCCTTCTACAGTTTGTTTTCCCCCTCCTCATTAGATTTTTGAGATTTAGCCACATTTATATAATTAGCCCAAATTTATTCATTTTAACTGGTGTATATTGCTTCTTTGTCTAAAAGTACCATCCTGCTTTTGAACATTAAATGAGCTACATTGTTTTGCCATTACAAACAGTGCTTGACTCACTTTTCTACATAAATAAATTCATAATTAAAGGGAAACTTTGTATCATTATCATAAGTTGAAAACAGCACTATTTGCCGAGAAAAGAAGGTAACTGTAGGAAAATTGAAATGAAAACAAAATGTTCTTCAGTTCTAGTCAGACATCATTCATTATCTGAGAAGCTCTCCCTCTGAGAGAAGGACTGGCCCAGGTCCAGGGGAGGACCTGGCTTGGGGACCAGCCACAGATGGAGACTTGCTCACTGACCTAATCAGGTTAGAACCACCACAGAGCAGGCAATCACTTCCTCACCGTGTGACTCAGCATTGCTGAGTATTGTGCTCACGTAACCCGAAAATCCCCTTCCCACCCTCAGTGTTATTCCTGCTGCTTTGGGGAGGCACAGAAATTTAAACGTATACCACATTAGACACAAGGAGGAAAAAGGAAAGAGACATCAGGATACCCAAGACACAGACATGGAGCCCCAAAATCTGAGACAGTTGGTGCTAACTGGTAGCCATGAGTGGAAGAGGAAACCCGGAAAGTTTACACAAAGGAGGTGGTACCTGACCCGGAAGTCTAGGAGTGTGTCAGGGATTTTATCTGGCAGGCGAGGGAAGGCTTTCCAGGCAGAGGGACTAGCTTGAGCAAAGGCATCCACGTGTAGCATCTGTGGAGACAAGCACAGAGGAGCACAGCTGTGTGTTATGGATGGTCAGGGAGCTGAGCGGAAGGGTGATGGAGGCGACTTGATTTCACAGGCAGGTGGTTGCCAGGTCAGCTTTGGGGAGGTCATGGAGAGCTATGGGAGGTTTGTTACAAGGGGCAGTAGAATCAGATTTGTTCCAGGTGGAATGCAGCTGTGCCAGGCTGTTAGCCAGATGTGTATCCAGCTGTGTTGCCAGACATGTTTGCTGACTAGTTGCACCTGAAAGACGGTACTCATACGATGTCTGAGTGGTGTGAAAGCTGGCTTCCAGAAAGCCAGAACCAGTGGGTCCTATGGCCCCGCTAGTCAGGCTCATCTGCTCTCTGTGCTGGCTGGAACATGCAGAACGGCTGTCTCCTTACTGGGCCTGTACCCAAGATGTTCATATTGGCCTGGCAGGGACCCTGTGGCTCTCATTGGGTACCTGGATCTCTCTTGAGTCCCCTCCCAACCCCAGCCTGGCCCCTCTGCCTGGCAGCCTTTGATTCTGGCCAGTCCTTACCATATCCCTGACATTCCTCAGGGTGCCACTATGGGCAGGGAAGGCCAGCCCGGCTTCTGGCCTACAGTCAGCCACGAAGCTGTCCCAACAGTATCTGGGGTCTCCTTGAGCTGGGACCTGTGCCATGACCTCTTAAGCTAAGCAGGCTTCTCGGTCCACAGGCCATGGTGTTTGGGTTACCACAGGGCCTAGTTTAGAAAATTCCCAGAGCATGCAGACTGCTTCCTCAAAAAGACTTCCCAGCCGCCCAAGAGGCATTGTTATCACAAGGGGTATTGACTTCCAAAGAGGTGGGCTGTTTTTCCTTCCACCACGGCACACTTTCAGGAACCCTGAGTCCGAGATTCAGCTCCTCCCTGGGACCTGGTGACTTGAGCCACCCCCAGGAAAGGGACTTCATGGATCCAGGAAGCTGCTGAAGTGGTGGCTGGAGAGACAGGGCCCTTAGCTAGTGGAACATCCTGGGAGCTCCCTGGGAAGCAGCTCCCCACAACTTTGGGCCAAAGGGCCAGGAATGGGCCTCAGCTTTTTCAAACTGCAGGAATTTATTTTGAATTCTTTGTAAGGCTCTCAAAACCACACAAGCTTTGGGGTCCACTCAAATGTCAAACAATCTAAGTGGGACCAGATGCTTGCCATACTGGCCACAGAGATCTCAGGAATGGCCACCCGCTCTGTCCTCTGGCTTCTCTGAGGCTCCCTCCCACTCACCTCTGGTTTCAGTGAACCCTCAGTGGACACATTCTGCACACTGTAATGGCCTGGGAAGCCAGAGTCAGTCTGGCCTCGGCTGAGGAGTCAGGACCAGGGCTCGTCTCAGGAAGGGCACTTCTAGGGAGTCACCCTGGCTGAGGTGTTTGAGTCTAGATGGACAGCCAGGGCTTTGGAAAAATGCTATTGCCGCTGGTGCCCACCAGAAACCTAAGGGCAGGATTCTGGCAAATGGGCTGAGTGCCCTACCCAGGACCAAATGTTATTGTCTCACGCGGCGGAGCCTCACCAAGAGCCTCTGAGGGAAGGTCTCCGTTAGCCTTCCCTAATGGAGAGCGTGTTGCACTGAGCGTGTGGCACCCCAGGCGTCCCTGTTCAGCAGAGCCTTGAGCGCTGTTCCTGCAGTCTCCCACTCAGGCCTCAGTCTGATCACACAGCAGCATGACGAAGACTGCTGCTCCTCCTTGTGCGTATTTGTTGGCAGGCAACATGACTGTGCGTCCTTAAGACTGCACATATGTACAGCTTCACTGCGAGGGCAAGAAGCTGGCACTTGTTTTGGGGGGGTTTTTTGTTTTTGTTTTTTTCTTGAGAGGCAGTGCAGAGCTGGAACCTGGCTTAGAGTTGGGTCACTCAGGTTGGAATCGGGTTCTGGTGCTTAACAGTTGTGTAGTTTTGACAAGTGACTATATCTCTTTGAACTTGCTTATCATCTTTATGGGCCCTGTCGACTTCTTTATATCAGGTGCTAAACATTTCTATCCTGTTTAATCATCACAACCACCCATTTAGGAAGGTACCGTCATTTCCACTGCAGAGATGAGAAGTTGAGGTTCCCAGGGGCATAGCAAAGTCAAGCTTAGATCTGCATGATCCCCAGCCTAGTTGCAAGCAGCCTCCCTGTGGAACTGGAACCACTTTTCCAGCTGGCAGTGTTCTCTCAGGCTCCACCTGAAGGGAGCAGAATTATCAGAGGCCTCTAGGAATAGCTTGGCTCTGAGCATCCTTGTGTTGACCTGACTCTGGTGACCCCACAGGAGAAACGTCTGCGGGGGACAGTGCTGCCCGGGATGGACAACCGCAAACAGCACCAACCATTGCATCAAACGTGAGTGTCTCCTGCCCCATCCACCCCTCTCCCTCAAGGGTACCAGCTGAGGACTGCAGGACCTAGAACGGAAAGGTCTTCCCCAGTCTGCCTCCTTAGATACAGCCTGTCTCCAAGTGGAGGCAATGGGCAATGAAAAGAGGAAATTTAAAAATGCCTCCACCTGGATTCAGCATCTCTAAGCAAATCCCTGCTCATGTTTTTAAAGCTTCCTGCATTCCCTCCTGCTCTCGCACTGTGTGAGTCCCACTTACCCTGCTGCGGGCGCCTGTGAAGGCCCGCACGTGTTTATGGTCAGCACCCTGGTCTCGGAGCCTGGCTGTTTCACATTTCCAAGGCCAGCATTCCTGTTGTGTGCTGTAGGATTCCACTGCTGCCCTGACCCCTGGCCTGGAGGTTTGACCTTCATCACACACTCCCCTGCGATGAGCAGATGAGGCTCTGATACAATGTCTGGAATAGGCTTCCCTTGGACTACCCTGAAGCCTGAGAGACTGGCTCAAATGAGAAGAAAGAGTGTAGTCCTGCTAGGGGGAGACCAAGGAGTGAGGTAGGAAGAGCCGTGACCTCCATGCCTGAGCCTTCTACTGATAGTAGACAGAGCTCAAACGTCCCGTGAACGGTGTTGCAGGCAGGAACAACAGTGACAGGAGCCAGTGCCTGTGCAGTACTCTCTCTGTGCAGTGTGCACTGTGCATATCCTCTGGGGCAGGTAGCAAGGCACACAGAGGTAACTTACTCAAGGTCCATGGCCAAGTAAGGGCACAACTAGAATTTGAGCTCCAGGGTCCCTCCTCTTGATGTTTACGCCCTGCTGCCAGGCACTGCATGTTTTCTTTCTGGACCCCACTTTCTTCATCTGTGAACTGGGGATGGCAGTGTACCACCACTGAGACTCTTTGCTGTTACATAGCACTGCGGAGCTCTTCACAGGCATTGCCTGAATTAAACCTTTCAGTAATCCTCTGATGGATTTACCTGTCAGCCTTACTGCTGAGAGACCTGGGTTGCTTAGGGCATGTGGCCAAGGACACCCTGCTGCAGTGCTGGGTCTGGGCTGGACCCAGACCCCCATACTCTTACAAGCAGGTCTTTATTCCCTCCCAGCACTAGCTGAAGCTGGACATCCCCTCCGGTGACATTAGCAACGAGGGCTGGAGGGAGCCTCTGGGGTCTTTCTTCTTCGTACCCCAGGGGACCTCTTGGGTCCATGTCAGCACCTAGGAGCTCTGCCTGATTGTTCTCCTGTAGTCACCACTACTTCTCCGAGGTCCAAGCCTGGCTGCAGAGTGGCAGCCTCACCACTTTTAAAGGTGAAGAAAGTGAGCCGCAGAGAGGTGGTGACTTACTCAAGGTCACGGCTCATTAAACAGAAACCTGAGACAAAGTCAGGTTTGAGCCACTGTGCTAGTCAGAGAAGCCAGGGAAGAAGGTGGCCAGGTGGCTCTATGCTAACCAGTAGCCCTGGGGCTGGGGCCTGCCACTGGTGCTTTTCGAAAGCACTCTAGTTGATTCTTTAGCTGTGGCTGAAGACCACTGGGAAGAGTTTGAGCTCCATGGTTGGAAGATCTGCTCTGAGGTCACTATTCATGTTTGAATGTTTCCAGGAAACCCCAGGGATCCTATTAAAGAGCAGATTCAGCTGCAGTAGGTCTGGGGTGGGGCTGGAGATTCTGTGTTTTGAATGAGCTCTGGCTGCTGGGGTAGGGACACACTTTGAGAAGCAAGGCCTTGGGGGACTGCAGAGGCCTTTGAAGGGAGTTTGGAGTTGAAGGCAGGGAGGAGGTTGGTGTGTTCTAGAGATCTCAGCCTTTGCAGGAATGCGTTGGCTGATGCAGAGTGTGGCTGAGGTTTGAGCTGAATCTGGAGCACAAGGCTTCATAGGGGTGGGCTTCTTCCCAACTGCCCGAGGGGTCTGTGAATGGCTACAGCTGCCCCCCAGGCCTGGAGACTCTTGGTTTCCTAATTTACTCAAAATTTTCCCACATTCCTCTCTGCCAAACTGGAGTTTCAGCCCTGGAAAGTCAAGGTTGGGTGAGTCTGGAGATTGTCATAGAACCAGTGTGTGTGCACCTTCATGCCCTGGTGAGGTGCAGTTCCAGGATGTCTCCAACACGCACTCACTTCCTCGTGGCTTCCCCCCCACCCCTCATGCTGCTGCCCCCTGGCGCCATTCCAACTGGGACATCCAGGCTGGCAGTTCTGGAGGGCATTGCTAGGGCACCAGCCTTTTTTACTTGAAGCCAGCTTGCCCACTGAAGGGCTATGTGCTAATTAGCTGATCCCTATGCTGTTTTCTCATTGCTATTTTGCTGCTAATGAGAACCTAATGAGCCTAATGAGAACCACGTGGGTGGTGGGGTGTTGGCCCTGGATGGCTGGGTCCAGGGCTTTGGAGAATGTGGGGTTCTTGGCTCCTTACCCTGACAGCTGGCTCTTAGCTTTCCCCAGGGACTTCATATCTCCCTCTCCCCTCTCCACAGCTGCCCTTCTGGTTGGGAATGTTCTTCATTCTGTCCTAGTGGGCAACACATGTGGGAGTGCCTTCCTAGCTGGAAGACTCTTCCCTGGCCTTCCGATGCTGGTGGGCCCAATCCATTGCCCAGGTACAAGAGTGCTTGCCCTGGCTTGGTTGTCCCCTAGCCCAGCCCTCCCTTTTCCTCTCCCAGAACTCATCTATCCCCCTGGCCGCCCCACTCGCTCCTCCCTGCCCCATCACTGGCCCTCAGGGAGCTGCTGCATCTGCAGGTGTCTCTTGCAGGTTCCTCAGCTCCTCTCTCTACTTTGGCAGGGTCTAGAGCTGGCCCATTGTCTCCTCCGCTAGTCTTGGTGTCTGCCTTTCTTTCTGTGGCCTTGCCAGCTCTCCCTCGTGATTTATGTGTTTATGTATTTGTAGAAGCAGCTGGCTGGAGCCTGCCCTGCCCACTGAGCTGAGGGGAAGGACTGAAGGGTGTGGGGTGACAGTGTCCTGTTTATAGCTGCTGCTTTAAAACACTGTCCAGTCTTCCCAGACTGGCTCACCCCTGTCTCTACCCTAGCTGGGGAAGGGGATGTGAGGATTCCCCAGCCTTCTCATTGTATCTCAGCCTGAATGTATGGGGATGGGGTTCTCTAGAGGGGGTGCACAGTAGGGTCCCTGCAGCTGTCCAGGGGGCCTATCTCCAACTCCCCACCCGAGCAGCTAGGCTCAAGTTAAGAAAGAGCATGTACTTTGGATTCTGGCACCAGATCTGGAGAGATATGTATTTGAATCCCCGTCTTGTGTCCTTGGGCAAGTGACTGGCTCTCTTTTAGCCGTGGAGCCTCAGTCATAAATCGGGTATGACCATCTATATAGAGTTATCTTTGAGGATAGTGACACTAACACTCTACAGTTCTTACAGTGTATCAGGTGCTATTCTAAATGCCATATAAATTTTTAATCCTACCATGACACTGTTGCTAGGTTGGATTTCTCCCCATTGGCTGTGAGGTTGGTTGGCTATTTGTCCAAGCCATGCAGCGGCAGAGGCTTGCTATGAGTCTGGACTCTGGAGTGCGAGACCTCAGCTCCTGGCTGACTGAGCAGTGGCGAGCAGCCTAGTGAATGACTGGTTTATCCTGTAGTTGAAAGCTTGATCTGGGAGATCCTGTTGCACTGCCTGGGTTTAAATGTCCGCTTCGCCACTTAGTGGCTATGTGACTACAGACAAGTTACTTATGTGTCCAAGTCTCCGTTTCCTCTCCTATAGCTAGTGGTAATCCCTGCCTCCCAAAGCTGTCAGGAATAAATGAGGTTACTTAGGTCAACTGTTCAGTTCAAAACCTGGTATGTGTGTGCCCTTCACAGGTTTGGCCATGGTTTTGAGGGCAAGGACTCTGTTTCACTGTCTCCCAGCATGCAGTATGGCAGGTGCAGAGTAAAGGTTCACTAAAAAGAGACCCAGTGTGACCTGGCATGGTGGCACATGCCTAGAATCCTAGCAATCTGGGAGGCTGAGACAATAGGATTGCAAATTCAAGCCCAGCCTGGGTAATTTAGTGACTTGATGAGACCCTTTTTCAAAATAAAAAATTAAAAGGGGAGCAGGGGACAGAGTTAAGTTGGAAGGCCCTGAGTTCAATCCCTAACACCACTAAACAAATGAATGAACAAATGAATGACTGAATGATACAGGGCCTATCTGAGAGGCCCTTTCCTTTCCTGTGAGAGGTCCCTTTTTGTGGCCCAAGGTTTATCAGCCCTGCTAGGAACTCCCACATTACTCAGAGGCTCATGCCTGCATGGTCCAGAGCCTTCTCTTGTAGTGGCTACTGGAACGGAGCCTCATCTCAGTCCTACAAAGACCTTATTTCTTCTAATTTGAATTCCTCTTGGTTTCCCTGGGGAAGGTTGCCTGGCCCCACCCATGCTATCCTTGTTGATGACTCCCATCTCTGAGGGGAAGACTGGCAAGTGCTAAGCCCCAACTTTGGAGCCAGACTCCGTGGTTCAAACCCTTGCTCTGCCACTTGATAGCATGGTGATCATGAGTGATCTAAGTTTCAGTTTCCCCATATGTCAATCAGAGGTGAGCATAGTATTCATAGTAATTATTAAAGTTCTATGCATGGAGTAGTTTGCCCAGGCCTTTCTTACTGAAAGTGCTTAATAAACCTTAGAGAAAATGGGCAGGGTATGGTGGAATTGTCATGCCTTTGACTGACTGTTTCAAAATAAACTGGTTACTGACTGGTTAGAACTGCTGAGAGCCAGAGGCTTGAGCACATGGGAATCTCTGCATGGACCATGCTATAGGACCCAAGAGTTGGCAGGGAATGGTGGAGAGGAGGGCTGAGGAAATTTATGACCCCTGTGGAGACCCAGCTAATAAGAAGATGCAGTCCCAACAAGATACTGTATGGATCTTCCTGTAAACAGATGATTGTTCCTGTGCGGTTCTCTGCCTAATGGAGTATTTAGGAAATGTCCTTGACTAGGAGCTTCGTGAAGCCAGATGTTGAGTCCTCTGACACTGGTGGAGTGTCTGGCCTTCTTTATACAGTGGCCTGTGTCCTTGTCTGTGCTTGGTACATGTTTGTTAAAGTGGGCAACAGATCACACAGGTGACCTGGTAATTCCCTTCGTCCATCCCCAACTGTCTCTTCTCAGTGTCCATGCTGGATTCTCCTTCTCTATCCATTATCTTAAGGCTGAGTGTCCCTAAGATCTTCTAAATCCATTACTCCAAAGAGGGGGCCATGGGACCAGCCTAGCATAAATGGTCACAACTGTTGCGCATTGTCATAGGCACCGTGCCAGACAATCAACCCACAATGATACCATGAATGCCCAGTACTTACTCTGCTAGGATGCACTAAACACTTTAACCTTTCAACCCTAGAGGGGCCACCGTTCTATTCTATGTCCTGATTCCCTCCTCTCTCCTGGACTGCTGCTTCTCTTCTATTCACTACTAAATACTGGGTTTCCCAGGACTCAGTCTTGGGTTCTGTTCTTTTCTTTCTGATTACACTGGTACTGAAATGATCTACTGCTTTCTCACAGATGAAGACATTGTCTCTGGGCCAGATTTACATATATTTTAGCCAAGCCTCTCTCCTGACCTCCAGGCTCCTGTGGCTTATGATGTATCCCAAACAGCCCAACCCCAACATGACCAATTTGAATTTGTGATTTCCCTGCCTTTGAGCCAATCCCTCATTCAGATCTTGCCTCCCCTGTGAGATGGTGTCCTGGGACACCTAGGAGCATCTGGGACACTGTCTTCTTTCTTAGGCTTTCAGGCCCCTGGGACACTAATCTCTGCCCAAGCGTGTTAGGCTGACTTTCCAATTCCCTTTGAGTGTGTCTGTGCCTCTCTGCTGCCCCTGCTGCCTCTCCCACATTCTGGTGGTTGCCCTCCTGCTAGCCCTGGATGCATCCGCTGGTCTCTTGCTGCAAAACCCCTCAGAACAGTCCAGCTTGAAGACTGGGTGCTCCGTACTCTCCCACGGCTCACAGAATCCAGGCTACATTCCTGGAATGTGTCACCTCCAGGTCGTGCACATGCTGCCCTCCCCCGTACCGCATTTCCCCTTCTCTGTGTGGCTGGCCCCTGGCCATCTTTCCAGTCTCTGCCTCAAGCGTCTGTCCTCTAAGGGGATACCCCTAGTCACCCGGTCAATAGCTGCCCCACTCCAGCCTTATGGGTCTGGATTTGGGCCCCTTGACCATCACCCCCATGGCTCACATCACCATTTCTGTTCTACTTCTTTGTTTACTTATTTAGTGATGGTTCCTCTGACCAAGTTGGATGCTCCATGAAAAAAAGGCCAGTGTCTATCTTGTTTTCTACCCTGGCAAGTAGTAAATATTAGGTCCATGGTCACTTGCTAGGTAAAGATATGAGACTCACAGAACGAAGCTGGTCCAAAGTCACATGGTTAGACATATCCAAACACTAATTGATAACAAGGCCACATGCTCCTGGTGCTTCTGCCCTGCTATTGCTGAGTAGCAAGTGTTTCCTCCTGATATTCCTAGGGTCTGGGCCTGGAGCTGGTGCCCCAGGGGTAGATGGTTTCATGGCAGTCACAGAACTATCTTCCATGTCACTAGAAAAGTCACCCCAGGCTCATCCATGATGGTCCCCATCCTACCCTCTCTTACTTCCACAGGCCCGCTGGCACCAAGGCCTCCCAAACCTGCCTCTCCCACAAAGGTCTTCAAGGCTATGGGGCTGGATGTGCCCAAAGGTCTCCCTCCTCAGGCCTGCTAGAGCTGGCGGGAATTAGGACTGCTCTCTGCCCTAGGCCCTGGCCCTTGGCCCCAAACTGGCCCAGCTTCGTAGCATTTGTTAATGCAGTTAACAGGGCGGTCCAGGCTAGGAGGCGAGGGCCAAGGTCTGACTCACACCTCCCCTTCCGCCCCTCCGGCCGCCAAACGGTAGAGGCCCACTTGGCTTGCCAGACGCGTCTGCAGAGAGTGCTCCAGGGGCCAAGAACGGCATCTTTCTCTCATTAGAAGCTTTTATGTGAACACAACTGCTATTTTGGAGCTGGGCGTTTAGCCGGCCCGCTGAGCCCCTGTGCTGTTTCCAGCAGTCCTGAGCAGTGTCCCAGCACAGCTGTGTGGGAGTGAGGTGAAACCCTGGGGCCCTGATTTCACCACAGCCTCGGGGCTCAGACCCGAGGCCAGTGCCTGGGGGAGACGGAGCCTGGACAGCGCTTGTGTGTGCAGTGCCTCTGGTGGGTTTGGAGGTGTATGAGAGCCAGACAGGGACTTTTGGGGGTCTCTGATATCAGGGTCCCCTTCCTGTGGAAACCAAGGGTCATGGTTATAGAGTTACAGCTCAAAGCCACAGGTGGACACCCCATGAGCAAATTTCAGAGAGAAACTGAAGCCTCTAGGTGTGGTCTCAGATGAGGTGCCCAGGGAGGAGCTGAGAGAAGTATTCTGGTTGGCTGGAAGCTGCCAGTTCAGCAAAGACTTCTAAGAG
>PVJX010005458.1:27768-70959 GCA_004027295.1 Dolichotis patagonum
GAGGAACTGAGTTTTAAGTTTTATTTCATTTTGATCTATACAGCTCAAGGCTGCAGTACTAGATTGTGTTGAACAACACAACTCTAGTGGTTGCAAAGTATGTCCCCATCCAAGATCTTGATGGAGACTTAGGACAACTTTTTGAGACAGGAATCACTGGTCCCCCTTTATGGATGAGCCAGCTGACACTCAGGGAGGCATCTCAGTGAGATGAGATGGGTCCAGGCTCACACAGCGGGGATGTGGCTGAACTGATGTTCAGTCAGAGCCACCTGGCTTCCCACCCCGTGTTCTTTCAGCCACCAAGTAGTTGATCCCCAGACGCTCTGAGCAGATTGTGGCAGCAGCTTGCATGGCAGGAACTTTTTCTAGAACCCCCCTCCCCCACCAGGCCTAACCAATCTGAGTTTGATCTCCTCCCAAATGTAGGGGTTTTGTGTGGAAAGTCTGAGCATGTCTCTGTTGGACGGCTCCAGAGCAGAGTGAAGGTAGAAGGGGCAAGCCAGGAAGGTGGGAGCGCTGAGAACAATGCCTTTCATTTCTTGCTTTCAAAGCAATTTTAGGAGTTTTCTTTCCTTCCTTCCTTTTTTGGGATCCATTAATTCCATAGAGCTGAACTCTACACATCTCCAGTGCTCAGTGAAGAAAACAGGGCCAGGAGAGGTTGGAGAAGACGAGATTCCTTCTGGAAGAGCCCAATGATGAATGGCTGCAGACTGGCGTCGGCAAATGGGCACAAGGAGGGCGGGTGACACTGTAGACTTCCAGTTGTCTGGGGATGCAGTCATCTGGCAGGAAGGAGCTGGAATGTGTTTTTCCTAGTGAAGATCAACTCCTGGAGGGCCATACACGGACACGATGGCATCATGCTGATGGCCTTTCACCAATACTTAACCAACGAACACTCATTAGACCCATGTAACTCACGCAGGCCTAATTTCTCAGGTATAAGGCTACTCTTTAAGGTCTCTACTCTGAGAACTCTCAGGGGATGAAGTCTTCCTGCCCCACCTTGGCTGGAGGTTGTCTCATAATCTCTCAGCTCTGTGTGGAGCTGCCTCTCTCTGCGTCCTCTGCGTCATCCTCTTTGCTTTGTGCAGCAACCCTCCCATGGTGATTCTGAAATGGCCAATTTCTTTCTTATGCTTAAATTTTGAAATATTTATATTTTTGGTACCGGGGATTGAACTCATGACCTCATGCTTGCCAGGCAGGCATTTATACCACTGAGCCAAACCCCTGGCCCTGTGCTTCAGTCTCCTTTACACTAAAGGAGACACACTCTATTTGCCCCTCCTTCCCTAAGTGCTAGTCTCTTTTCTTTTCTCTTTTCTCTTTTCTTTTCTTTTCTTCTTTCTTTCTTTCTTTCTTTCTTTCTTTCTTTCTTTCTTTCTTTCTTTCTTTCTTTCTTTCTTTGTGGTACTGGGCATCCAGTGTAGGACCTTGTGCTTTCTTTCTTTTTTTTTTCCTTTCCTTTCCTCTCCTATCTTCTCCTTTCCTCTCCTCCCCTTCCCTCCCCCTCGTCCTTTTCTTCATCCTCCTCTTTCCTCTTTCTCTTGGCAGTAGTATTAAGAATCAAACCCAGGACTGGGCCAGGGGCTTAGCTCAGTGCCACAAGCACCTGCCTGGCAAGTGGGAGGTTGTAAGTTTGATCCCTGGGAAAAAAAAAAATTGAACCCAGGACCTGCACACTGAGCTACATCCCCAGCCTCTTTTTAAAGGCTTTATTTTGAGAAAGGGTCTTGCTAAGTTGCCTAGGCTGGACTTGAATTTGTTATTCTCCAGCCTCAGCCACCTAGAGTGCCAGGACTATAGGCATGTGCCACCATTCCCAGTACAGTGTCAATTTTATGCATTAAAATATATTTTAAAATTCTTGGGGCCACCCACTCTGGGCTCCCTTCTGCCTCCTTAGACAAAAGCTTTCCTATATCTTAATAAATTGTTCATACTCTTAAAAATAAAATAAAATTCTCAAGTACCAATGTACAGTGGCCAGCTATTCATTTATCCAAGTGAGGATGTTAGGGAAAGAAAAAATAACCACCACATGCCATCAGCTTTAAGAAGAACATTTTAACACTCCTTCCTCCCAAAAGACACTCTTCTGAATAGGAAAAATATATTACCAAAAAATCAGGAAATTTAATTTATTTTCCTTATTTTATGGTAAAGCAATAAAAATTGTCAGACTACTCCTTGTCTTACACAGTTGGAGCCATCCTTATGGGCCAATTGGGGGTGACTACTTGGCGGAATGGAGACAGAAACAAAGAGTTTACACTGAAATTCCATAATACATACGCTCAGCCTGGAATAGCATGTATAATCACTGCAGTGAGGAAGTTAGGAACCCTGCATCTTGCGGAAACTTGTGAAAACACTCCAAGTAGGACTCAAATAATGCAGGTGAGAGCTGCTTCAAAACTTCTGAAAACCAGAAATAGGAGGAGCTGCCTTCCCATGGCTGCCTGCTATGCGGTTGATCCTGCAAGGTTACCTTCCCAAGCAGTGTTTTGCCACCAGCACATCTAACTGATTGAGAAGCCTTTTAGAACTTTTATTTACCATGATATAGCAGACATATATAAAATGCTCTTTCCATCATTTTCCCTGGAGCTGTTCATTGTGCCAATCATAGTCCACACTTAGGACCAAATTCTCTGCTGGTCCAGGACCTCATGGGCATGGGGAAGGGTCTTGCTCTTCATCTCTGTGGCTGCCGCTCCTAGTCAGCCTGAGGGAGGTGCTTGTTAATGTTAGTGGAAGGTATTAGCCAATGAGGCAGGACCAGGTGTGAGTGGGTCAAAGCTAGGCACAGGACTCAGCTGGCAGGGATGGGAGCCTGAGGTTTCCAGAGAATAAGGGAGAAATCTTACTGCTAAGCCAAGGATGGGCCTTGCTTGGAGCTCAGGAGGGGAAGGGGGAAGCGAGCCCACTTTCTACTAAAGGGATGACCCTTCCCTCCCTATTCTGGTCAAGACGTGCGTCCATTTGGGCCTTCTCTCGCTTCTCTTCTGCTAAAAGAATGTCAAGGCCAAGACCTGTCCTGGGCACATCTGTCATCTCCAGCATTCTGGAGCCCTGTTTTGACTGCTGGGCAGGCTCCAGCTGGCTGTGCCTCTAGGGGTGGTAACAAAGGCCCAACAGGAGGTCAGGTAGAGGACAACTCTGCTTTGGGTACATGGAATGGTGGCCAGGCAATAGATCCTAATCCTGCATGGTGCCTTAGGGGAACTGTTCTGGTTACAATGATCTGCCTACCCGGTGGCCTAGAGAAGAGCCCTGGCCTTGGGATCCTGGACTTGGGCTCCTATCGAGAGCTGTCATTTGCCCATCTCTGCTGGCTAGGTGGGCTGGTCCTTGGGTGTGCTTGGTGGGCACAATATCCGACCCACTCATCCCTTGTGTCCTGGTCAGCACTGCCCCCTCTGTGAAGACTTCCCTGACTCTCTCTACTCCCTTGACCAGCCTGGGTTAGAGGCTCACGTAGATACAGCACTCATCCTATGGACTGTATGTCCTGTTTTCTATGAGCTAGAGACGCTATCACAAGCCTCAGAGCGCACTAAAAATGATCATTGAACGCATGAGCTGGTTCCCCCATCCTCTAAAATTTACTGTGTGGGCTTTGGAGAGGCAAAGTGTTCTGGGTTTCATGGGGTTCTGGTATTCCTACCACCAGGCCTGAGAGCAGTGTATAGTTTCTCTGTGCAGGACTCCCCAGGGCACATTTGGTGGCTAACTTGAAGCCAGTGGATCTCTTCTGTTTCATCCTTAGCTCCAGGACAAGGCTCAGAGATGGAGCCAGGAAGAGCCATACTAGCCCTGGTCAGTGGGGGTAGCTCCACCATCTGTCAGCTGGGTCTCTTCACCAATCTGAGCTTCCAGAGGCATTATCTGTAAAATGGGAATCATAATCACACTTGCTGAGTAGGACTGTTGTGAGGATTACATGAGATAGTATGCGTTAGGTGCTGTGCCTTGTGTATCGCCAGCACTCACTGGAGTGAAGCTTCTATCATGGGACCATAGTGATTGTGCTAGTGTTAGCCCATCATGCTGATGGTAGCACCCTGGAGATGGCCAGTGGGGGAGTAGCTGGTGAGAGGATGGTCCTCAGGGGAGGTACCCTTGAGGGGAGATAGCACTTAGGGAAGTGGCCAGGAAGGGGAAAATGTTCCTGAGAGGGGACACAGCACAGGTGAAGGCAGAAAGAAGAAAGAGCAGAGGCCAGAAGCAGGGCAGAAGGCCAGATCAGCCACGGCAGGTTGACTTAGAAAGTTGTTAGGGGTAAGATTTGGGAGCATCTTCAGTGCTGGTATTCATCTAGTGCTAGAGCGATGGACTCGTATCCTGAAGGTAGCCAGGGAGCCACTGAGGGTCTCTGGGAGGGAAGTGACATGAGCCAGGTGGAATTTTGAATTGATTTGCCCAGAGCAGCCTCTGGTTTGAATTCTAGTGCTCCTCCCAGAAAGGAAAGTTCAGCCAACAAAAACCCAGACGAAACCTAGTCTGGGTAAGGGTGCCGGGTATTTTCACAAATAAACTTGAAATAACTGAAGTGACAAGGTTGGTGTATTTGCCTCCACATTTTTGGTGCCCCTGAATGACCTTGCCTACTCCTCCTTCCCCCACTGGACCCCAATGTCCCTGGATCCCCTGAGCCTCCAGGGCTTAGTGCTTCCCTAAGCTTCTGCCTGGGAGTCTCTGTCTGGAGGACCCCAGTCCATGCTTTACACTACTCATATCTCACTCTTCAGGGAGGGCCTTACCCTCACCGTCAGCATGGTAATGACCAGGAATACCATGTCTCCCTGGTTAACTGTCTTCATAGCCCTTGGTACTACACAGCACTATTCTTTTTGCTTCCCTTTGGTTTCCCTTGCTGGACTGCAAGCTCCATGTGGGTAGACATTGTCCTCACTGCCTAGAACTCAGGAGGCCTCAACAACTATTTACTGAGTATATGAACAACAGATGGACGAGACAATGGGTTTAGAGGGCCCAGTCTGAGCCAGACCACGGGAGGTTCTGGGAAGAGGACTGGCAGGGCTCTGCATTCCAGTGTGGGCCTCTGCATGTGACTCTCCCTTGGCCACCGATCACTGGGTGTGACTCTGGACACTGCAAGGTGATGAAGGGCAGTGAAGAGAAAAAATCACAGCCTAGCATCTGGTGGCTGATGTGCAGTGCTGACTTAGAGAAAGGGGCCCAGTTTCAGCCCCATTTTGTCCTCAGAGCCAGGAGGTAGACTCATCCCAGGCAGGAGTCCCACCTTGTTGGGGCGGGTTGGGGATTGAGAGAAATTGCTCTCAGAAGAGAAAGACAAGAGAGGCTGTCATGCCGAAGGTGATATTGGGAGGCCCTTAGAGTCCCCCAGCTGTTTCTGCCCACTCCTCATGATTCAAGAAGAAACTGAGACTGAGATTAGGGTCACTCAGATCATGAGTAACAGAAAACCCAAACAGCTCAACACTCATTGATTCATTCATTCATTCAGTCACTCATTCATTCAATATTTATTGTCTGACACTCTGCTTTCTAAATTCTGGGGCTACCCGAGGGCACAAAATTAAATGTCTTTCATGGGGCTTCCAGCCTTCTAGGAGTGGGCATTCCAGTAGAAATATGAGGGCAGGCAGTTCACTTGCCCTTCAGGTGTTCTGCTGGAAGTGTTGTGTGAGCCCACAACTCTAGTTATTCCATCTTTTACTTGTCCCAAATCAAAGCCAATTTTATCCCAGAAGCTTGTGGGTGGTAGGGAGAGAGAAATAGGCCCAGGGAATCTTCTGAGGCCAGGAGTTTGGCTTCCTGCCTGACAGAAGGGCCAAACAGGACTCAGTCCTCTCTGGGACAGGAAGCCCCTCTGTTGGGAGGGTGTCTGGCAGCCCATGGCCTCAGGGCGCCTGACCCAGCTGTCATCCCTGCTCCTTGTCTCCTCAGCTGTGTGCCAGCCACCCTGCCAGAACCGAGGCTCCTGCAGCCGGCCTCAGCTCTGTGTCTGTCGCTCCGGCTTCCGAGGGGCTCGCTGTGAGGAGGTCATTCCTGAGGAGGAATTTGATCCCCAGAACTCCAGGCTAGCCCCCCGACACTCAGCTGAGAGGACACCCAACCTCCGCAGAAGCAGCACAGCCAGAGAAGCCCCTGAGGCCAGAACACAGGTGCTGGCACCACAGCTGTCACCAACTAGGTAAGTCCCTTCCTCAGTGGGAATCCAGGGTGCCATATCTGTCAGGATGGTCCCTCAGGGCCATGGGGGAGACAGGCATTGTCCTTCCTTCCTTCCTGCCCACCGCACTCCCCTCCCACACCCCTTCAGTGCTATGGGTCAGGGGACCAGGGGTTGGGGTTGGCAGGGCCTTCGCCAGGCTAGATGGAGGGTGGGTGTGAGGGTGAAGTCTTTCCCTTCCAGTGGCCCAGAAGAAGGCTGAGGGAAGTGTGTTCCTGCCTCAGGGTCTCTTGGCTTCAGTTCTGGCTTTGCCATTTCCTAGGTGGGTGACATGGGCGAGTTACCTCTCTGTGTCTCTGATTGCTCATCAGTCAGGAGGGGACAACACTAATTCCTATGTCATGGAACTGTTGTGAGGATTAAATTAGTTAATGTAAGAAAAGTGCTTACAACAGAGCTTGGTGCACATGTAAACTCTCAATAAATGTTCTTCTTCCTCCTCCTCCTCCTCCTCCTCATCTTCTCCTCCTCCTCCTCTTCCTTTTCCTCCTCACCTCCTGTAAATATGAGGGCATGCAGTCTGAAGGGCTCCTCCTCAGATATAGGGGAATGAAACTCCTGACCTACTATGTCTGCAAGTTCGTGTTTTCTAAAATTGAAGAATGAATTTTAGGAACAACGGAGGTTAAGAACAGACTATATTTATTGAGAGGAAGAGAGCTTCTGTCTGAGAGAGAGAGACACAGACAGACAGACAGACAGAAGGGGTCCTGAGCAGGTTGCCAAGGACTCTGTCTTTTCCAGGGACTTTTATAGAGCAAAGTCATGAGGTGACAGATGGGTTCAACTGGGAACTCACAAGGCAGATGGGCATAAGGTGGGACGTAACTATTGTTAGCCAATAAGATTAATAGTTCATGTAAAATTGATTAAATTGGGGACAAATGGGGAAGCGAGTCATGTAGCATTTTTAGAGAGCCTTGACTCTTCCCCTTAGGGGGGTGGGATGGTGACTCCAGACTTCCTCAAGGTGATAGGGAACTATTTAGAATATTAGTCCTTAGGATATGGATGCATTCGTTTGATCCTTTGTCTTGAGGCCTGGCCCACAGCAGGAGGTGTCTGTCTCCCCCACAGTTGCAAGGTATCTGGGCTTGTGCACTAGCTCTATCGAGGACCCAGCTCTATCTCACTGCCTACAATATTTCTAACTAACTCAGCTGCCTGCGACACTCTGTCCACTCACTCACCAGCCCCTCTCCTCAGAGGAGAAGGGAAGGGGCAGTTAGGGGAAGGGAGTAGAATAAAAGTGGACAAGGGAGCTTTCATGGGCAGGAGTTCCTGGCCTGCTTGCCAGCCAATCTGGCTAGACTTTTTCTAGTTCAGGACAGGAAATCTGAACTTTGTAAACTGGTCCATTGCTAGGAGGGGGTTGTGTTTTGCTTTGGGGTTTTCACGTTGGTTTTTCCATTTGCTTCTACTTAGGAAGTTCTTCCTGAAATGTTGCAACCTTGTCTTGCTGAACTAAGGGAAAAAAAGATTTGCCCTCTCCAAGGACAAGAAAACTAGAGAGGAAACTGATCTTGAGAACAGGGCCTTAGCAGGAAAGACCAGGAGAGGCACTGAGTTGGAGAGAGAGAAAGGAAAGGAGGCAGAGTTGCCCAGCAATTCTGAAAGAGTGGAACAAGGAGACTAGGGTCTTGGTAAGGTGGGGGTCCATGTCTTGAGCACCCCAGCACAGCAGCTAGGAGCAGAAAGAAAGGAAGAATAGACTCAGATCAAGGCCTAGGGAGTTCCAAGGTCAAAACCTGAAGGGCCAAGCCCTGTGGCTGAGGCCTAGGGATATTGGGGCAAAAATAGGAAACCAGGTGGACAGCACAGATGGCACAGCCAGTGGGCAGAGGGAGGTGGGCCTGGGGTGAGGGCCATCCAGGGACAGGGTGGGCACACAGTATTTTTTGGTATCTTTGCAAGTATCTTTTGGTTCATGGTATTTACCCATTCACGATCATACACTGCTCCTGTGCTCGTTCACGTCACTTGGCAGGTCCTCTGGCCCTTGCATCCAAGTCAGGACCATTTGGTTCCCTTACCCAATCTTCCAGCTCATCCACTCCTGATTCTTCAAGGCCCAGTTTACTTCCCACACAAAGAGCCTCCCCCGATTCTGTCTGCCCTGCCGGCTGGCCCCTGCAGCACTTTCTTCCAGGTGTGCATTGTGTTGGGAGGACCCCTCCTGCATATGGGTCTGGGCTTTGTGGGCCATGCCCTGGGTGGTGGTGACTCCCTCAGCTCCTTCCTCTATTGGTGGCTCACAGAAGATACTCAGTTTGTATTTGCTTTCTGATGCTTGCTGCAAGCTGCAGAGTTAGCCTGACAAAAGGGCCCACTTGGCATTGAAGGCTCACCCTGTACCTGGAACCAGGGTGCCACTCCATGTACTGCTGAGAGGCTCAGAGGTGAGGCCCTGCTGACTCCCAGGCATGCTTCCTTCAGGTGCCACTTTTCACAGTGCCTTGGGGTGGTCTGTTCATTTGGCCCCTGATCTAGGAGTTCTCTGAGAGCAGGGATGATGTCCTGTTAGTTCATGAACACATCCCTGTGTCTAACACAGTGCCTTGCATGTGACAGATGCAACATAAGTTGAATGAATAAATAATGGCTTGAAGATGAGGAGTGTGAGCTGTGAGTGTTCAGTCCCCCAGGGAGTGCAAGAGACAATGGAGGGCCAAGGTCCTGGATGAGGTCCCTGACCGAGCAGGGCTGCCCTCTGGCTTTCACAGGCTTCTTGGCCAGCGGCTACTGTGATGTTCTTAATGAGCTGCAGCCTCAGGGCCAGCCCAGTCCCTCTCTGTCCTGGGACCGCCATGCCATGAAATCTGGGAAAGTCCAAGCCGCCATCGCCGCTGTGGGCCCAGCTGTGTTTTGCTTTGGGAGGCCAAGTCCTGCGTGCCTGGTGGTGTCAGACATTTCCTGTGAGCTTGGCCAGGTTTCCTAAGCAGCCACTCTCTCCTGATAGCAGCTTGGACTGGTGCTGAGTGTCCAGACAGAGGAGCCAGCGACATGATGCAGTGAACACGTTAGCAGTGGGGAGAGGGCAGGAGATGTCTGGGGAGGGCAGATGCTGGGGGCACTGGTGGTGGCCAGAGGCTTCCTTCAGAAGTGCACTAGGCAGAGGCCAAGAGCCATGTCCTAGAGGAAGATGAGAGGGAGTGGCTGGGAGAGTATTGGGTACCAGGCAGGACTCCCTCCGGGCCAGCTGCAGGTCCAGACTTCTTTCCTAAGGGGAGTGGAGGGCCTATTTCACCTAGGGAGCAACAGCGAGCCAACTGGGCAAGGGGCCTGAGAGAACATGGGGGGACTGATTATAAGAATCAGGGAGCAGCAGGCTATGGAAAACTGTGGAGTACACAAGTGTGCACCCACTGCAGGAATCTCCTGGGAAGTTGTCAACATGTGGTTTCTGATCCAGCAGGGCTGGGACCAGCATCTCTAATGTGGGAGAGGCTGCTAGACAGTGGACCGTATTTTCAGTACTAAGGGCTGGAGCCTGGGTTTTGGATTCAGATAACTCTAGGTTTCCATTCTAGACTTACCACTCATCAGCTGTGTGGCATTGGGCACATATTTTAATCTCTCTGAGTCAACAGCCTCTGCCCGATGGGATTACAGGGAGGAGTAAATAAGTTTACAAAGAGTGGAGCTCTTTGTAAAGCATGGTAGCCATTGGCAAGCAGGTTCTATTTTCCATGAAGACTTGGATGGAGGGGAGGAGACGGAAAAGGGCAGAGAAAAAAGAGATTGTGTGTGTGTGTGTGTGTGTGTGTGTGTGAAAGAGACACAGAGAATCAGACACAAGACACAGGGAGACAGAGACAGAGAGACAGAGAGAGTCAGAGACATAGAGAGAGTGAGGCAGGAAGAAAGGGAGGGAGGGAGGGAAAGAGGAGAGGGAGGGAGGGAGGGGGAGACAGAAGAAAAGAGGGAGGGAGGGGAGAGAGGGAGGGAGAGAGAACATATTCAAAGATGAAACTAATACCAAGAGATGAAGATCTTGAAGGACCAACCACACTCACTCTCTCCAACCCACTCCAGCTGGGACCCTCTGTCCAGAGTGTGACAGTTCCCTTTTATTATTAAACGCTTGCCACAAGGGCTTCTGGGCATCTGGTCCCCAAAACCTCTCTAACACCTCCAACTTTAGCCCTCATGGTTTCTCCTTCCCTTTACCTCCTTCTGCCACACCTGCCAACTGGTTTTTCCTCAAATGTGCTATGGATGCTCCCTCCTTGGGGCCTTTGCCCTTGTTATTCCACCCTGCCCAGAACCCTGTAATAGTTACTAGTTGCCTGGGTCTTCTATAACAAATCATATGTTCTGGGTGGCTTGAAACAGCAAATACTACGTTTCTCCAAAAACAAAACCTAACAGGAAAATACGCCCTAGTGGTCATTACCATGGTGATAGCCAGTGTCACGCAGAAGATTATACCCCACTTCTCTCTCTGTAAGGCAGGCCCTGACATGTTAATCTCTAGCCTTCAAGGCAGATTATTTTCCAGTTAGTTCTTATTTTCGGGGAAACATGGTACTCATTCTGTCATAGTTCTGGAGGCCAGAAATCCAAAATGAAGATATTGGCAGGCTGGAGTCTCTGTAGAGGGACTATTCCGTGCCCTTCTGCTGCACGTGGTGGCTCCGAGCCATCCGTGGCATCTGTTGGCTTATAGCCACCCTAATCTCAGTCTTGGTCATCATATGGCCTCTGTTATTAAATATATGTGTCTGTGTGTCATCTCTTCTTATAAGGATGTTAGTCATTGGACTTAGGGCCATCTTAATCCAGTGTGGCCTCTTCTAAACCTAATAAATTATATCTGCAGGCTCTATTTCCAAATCAGGTCACACTCATGGGTCGAGAAGTTAGCATTTCAGCATGTTTTGTGGGGACACAGTCAACCCACAGTGGACCAGTCTTCCCTAGATTCACCGATGGCTTCTTCCTCTCCTTCCCGCCTTGGCAGGACCCTCGTGTTCATTTAAAGTTACTCCTCTGAAGCACTAACATCTTAGATATTTTGTTTTATTATTATTATTTTGGTACCAGGAATTGAACTCATGACCTTGTACTCACCAGGAAGGTGCTCATGCTGCTAAGCTAAATCCCCAGTGCTATTATTATTATTATTTATTGTTTTTCTTGCTGGAGTAAAATGTTAGGTGCAGAAGAACAAGAATTTTGGTCTGTGTGCTGATGGATCTAGTTTTGTTTGTTTGAGACAGGCTATGCAGTCCAGACTGGCCTTGAACTGACTATGTAACCCAGGCTGGCCTCAAACTCATGGCAGTCCTCCTGCCTCAGTCTCTCATGTGCTGAGTTTACAGGTATATGCCACCATGCCTGGCTAGTGCTGATGTATCTACAGACGTTATCTGCTGCATCCACAGGCCCCAGGCCCAGTCTGCCAGTCTCCCTCTTCCCTGACCTGGCCTGGCCTGGGCTACACACTGAACCTCTCTGTGCTTTTGTCTGTGGAGAGATGGAGAAAAGCTGGGGATCATGAACTCGTGTGGTAGTATATGCCTGTGAGTAGTAGTGTCTGGAGGGGCCTGCACTGTCCAGGCTTCCACAGCTCCACACGTCATGTTTAACCTGCTGCTACTGATGGTGAGCCTGTGGTTTCCTGGTAGAGCTACCTCCCTCCCCACAGGGCCTTGCCCAGGCCTGCAGAAATGGGGGGTGGGTCTGCCCCCAAATGGAAGGTCTCTATACATTCGGGGGAGCAGAGCAACTTCTTAGCAGATCACTGTACCATGAGTCATTGCATGGGACATTGAGGCATCCCTTCCTGGGGGCAAAGGGCACAGGGAAGCCATCATCTGCCTGGCAGAATGGCAATGACTGTCCCAGAGCCTGACATGCTGGGCACAGTGAATCCAAACCTCAGCAACTTGTACATCATTTCCTCTTCCTCCCAAAGCCAGAAATAATGGCATCCTGACCCTAGAATTGGGATTTGGTTTGGGCTGGCAGGAAAGCAGCCCTGTGGTACTGGCCTGGGGAATGAAGATTGGTTCCTGGCTCTGGCAATGCAAAGGTGCCAGGAAGCAGTGTGCATTGGGAGGAGCACGGGCTTTGGCATTAGGCAGAATTTAAGCCCTAGGACCCTCACGGACTAGGTATGCAAGCCACTCTACCTCCCTAATACTCAGGATTTTTGGCTTTGATATGGGAAACGAACATAAATCTGTCTTACTTTCTCATCACTGAGACACAATACCTGACACCCACAGCTTCAAGGAGGAAAGGTTAATTTTAATTCATGGCCCATAGTCAGCTGGCTCAAAGGCAGCACAGCATGGCAGAAGGGCAGAGGAGTGTTGCTCATGGCCCAGCAGAAAGGAAGCAGAGAGAAATCAAGGCAGGGAGAGAGGCCCTTCCCACCACACCCCCACTGACCCATCTCCTCCAACCAGGCCTCACCTCCCAACATCACATTTAGCTTGAACTAAATTAGTCCACTGATGAGTATCACACACCCACGATCAATCACCTCTCAGAAGCCTCACCTGTGAACACATGTAGCTTTGAGAGGACATCTACATATAAACCACAACACCGTCACACACACTGCCAGGGGGGAATTCATGGAAATACTCCAGGCAGAATGACAGATGGGGTATCTAGCACACAGTAGGTCTGATAAATGCTCCACCTCTTCACCTACCTGCCTACCCCTATGTCTGTCACAAGTCAATATAAGTATCCCATTTACCAGATAGGTTTTTCTCCATTTTACTGTCTGAGCTTAGAGATGGGGAAACCAAGGCAGTTTAGGTGTTGGCAGCTAGACTATGGACCTGTCCTGGGAATCCAGGAGATCCTGATTCCGGGTCCATCTGAAGGCTTGCATGGCCCTGCCCCAGCGGGCTCCCGCCTCCTACCCTGCGAGCCCCCGAGTGCTTCTGTGTGCCTTCTGCTTTCTCCTGAGTACAGACAGCGTGGCTCCCTGTTTGGCCTCCTTCCTCTTCATTCAAGTCCCTCACACTCAAGACCATTCTCTGATGGTGAGTGACAGATTTGTGCTAGGAGACCTTGGGAAGCCCTTTACCTTCCTAGCCTTGGTTTCCACATGTTTTGTTTTTGTTTTTTTGTGCTGGGGCTCAAACTCACAACCTCGCCTTTGCCAAGCAAGCACTTACACCACTGAGCTAAACTCCCAGCCCTGGTTTCCACATTTTTAAAGCAGAGGGATCAGTTGGACCTTTGCTGGGTGCAGGAGCCAAGTGGTCTCAGATTCTGGCCTCCATCTTGGCCACTTTCCATCCTGGATGGTGAAGGTGATTCCTGCCCCTTTTGCCCATTTCCAAGGACACATGAGCCTTTCATCAGGGCAGATTGTAGCTGTCCCTGACAATCTGGCCTCAGGTCCTCCTTGCAAGGGGCAGTGGGTAAAGCAGTGTGCTTTGCTTGTGTACCACCCTCACCTCCATGTCTTCACAGCTGTTGAGTGGTGCCTCCCTGCTGGGCTCAACCCTCTACACATTCAGGGCAGGCAAGAAGGAGAGCGTAGGATCAAGGAAGCGGGGAGGCAGATAAACCCTTGCAGGCCACACCCTTAATGACTCACCTCCTCTGACCAGGCTTCACCTCCCAAATCACATACAGCTGTCACATTCCCATGATCCAATCCTCCCCAAAGCCCCATCTTTGAGCATATGAGACTTTGGAGGTTTCCAGCCAGGCCTGTGGAGACTGTTTTATTTTCCCAGACCTAGTTGCAGATGGCCACTGCTATCTGTTTATTTGCTTTCACTGGGGATTGAACCCAGGGCCTCATGCATGCTAGGCAAGTGCTCTACCATTGAACTACATCCCCTCCGACTTGTTTGTTTTGAGAGAGTCTCACTAAGTTGCTCAAGCTGGTATTGAACTTGTCATTCTCCTGCCTCAACCTCCCAAGTAGCTGGAATGCCAGGCATGCACCACTACATCTGACTTCTACTACTGCTTTTTGATAACAGTAGAGATCTTTGTCTCAGCTGAGGGCTTTCTTCAATACCCACACTCCTCTCCTTGCTGTTTGCACAGGGTGTGTTCTGGAAGTGTAGATAGGCCTTGTGAAGGTTTGGGAATGGTGCTTTTGTAGCCAATCCTGCCTGCCCCACGGCATCTCCCCTACCCAGCTGCCTGGAGAGGTTGGGTGTGTCAAAAGCACACCATTCCAAACTGGTAGAGAAGGGAGACAGGGTGTTCTGCATTGGACATTCAGCTTCAAGACCCTGGTGAGGACTTGTCTTCAAGACAGTGTCTGGGATGGGTGTCCCAAGAGTTGTACAAAGCATAGTCTATGTGTATGGCTTCTTTCTGGGAGGGAGAATATTGTCCCCCCCCCCCAAAGCATGTGGCTCTTGCTGGATTTGCAACTGAGTGTCCTCTGAAAGGGAGGTGGGCCTCTGGATAGGCTTTGAGCCTGCGCCTAGGGGTCCCATGACAGGCTGTGAGGAAGGTAGGGGCCAATGTATCTTCTTTCTCACCATGTGGCAGAGCCAGCAAATCTCCTGCGTGCTCAACCCAAGGCAGACACCTCTGGGCTGGTGAGGAGGCAGGGCTCATGTCTCTGAGTGTCTCTGAGTGTTCAAGGGAGAAGGTGGCCCTGGGTCTCTTAACACCTCCTCCTGCTCCCCACGAAGTGCAGCTGGGAAGATTTGAGGGAAATGGTACTTGCTTCCTGCATGCTTCCTCTTTCTTCTCCCTTCTCCTATTTATGCCTAAAGGTGGACATTTGGCTAGAGGTAGCCCCAAAATCTCAGATGAAGATTGGGTCCCTCCCTTTGCTAAATTCTCTGAGGGTTGAGGATTATCAGGACCACTCCTTGGGTTTGGTTCCAGAGGAGAACTGCATTAGTCAGCTTTCTATCACTGTAACCAAACACCTGACTTAAAGAGAATTAACTTATAAAGAGAAAAGCCTTATTTTGACTCACAGTTTTGGAAGTTCTAGTTCAAGATGTAGCAGACCCACCCATTGCTTTAGGCCTCAGCAGTGGTAGAGAGTGTGAGGCAGAGCTTGTTGCTCACCTCATGGTCAGGAAGCAAGAGAGGATGGGAAAGAGACCAGAGGTCCACCACAGCCTTCAAGGGCACACCCCTAGTGATCTAAGAGCCCACTAGGATCCATCTCCTAAATGTGTCAGCTCCCAGTTGAGCTTCTCTGGGGACCAAGTCTGCAATACCTGGACCTCTAGGGGACTTTCAAGATCCAGACTCTATCAGGGACTCTTGCCGCCTAGTCCTAGGCCTAGCCCTTTACAAATCTCTGAGATTTGGGCCCTTGGTCCCCTTCCTCCCCAAAGCCTGCAGTTGGGTGGTAGGGAAAGCTACAGATCTTTTTCCTTTTCTTCATCATCGCCATCAGTAGGATTTGTTCCACGTTTGCTGCGTTCCAGGCATGGTGCCAGTTGACCCTCTTCTCTTTCCTTTCCTTGTAGCCCCACAGCAGTCACCAGCTCAGTGGCATTCAGGAAGTGGATTTTGTACAAATGCCTTTTGGCCTTCTTTGTCTAAATAATGGACATAGGGGCTGTACCTGCCACTGGACCGGGACCATACTCAGGAACCCTGGGGCAGCGGGAGGTCTGGGTTTGTGGTTATGGTAGGCGGTGCTTAGGGTAGGACTAGGTGGTACTGGGTTTGGTTAGGAGGATGTTCAATTGAACAATGCAGTGGTGGTTAGGGTTGGATTAGTGCAGCATTCGTGTGGTCTGAGGGTTGTGGTTGGGGTTATGGTAAAGCAGAATTTTGGGCCCTGGGCGTTATGAGTGTGGTGTGGTTGTTGTCTGAACCTCTCATCTGTGGCAGCTTAAAGAGGAAGCCAGCACTGTATGGGTACCACCCAGTTTAGTGCTGTGGACACCATGGCACAGGCGTGAGAGCACGGGTTGTGAGGCAGACAGACCTCAGTTTCACGTGATTTGGTTATACACCGGCCACTGCGTATTGGGTGTAAAATGCCATTGCTAATGCTGGCTGCACAGTGTTGAATAACCAAGGAATGTGGACAAAGTGCTGAGTCACATAGCTCAATGCTCAGTACTCATAGCTGATAGTTTTTCTTATCTGCATCAAAGTTCTGGCAGGGAAAAAAGAGAAAGTGCCTTGGACAGGGACAGTTTACAAAGGCATGGGCAGGGGTGCCCAGAAACTGCAAAGGATGATGGCCACCATGGGTAGCTATGTAGAACAGCTCTAAACCTCCAGGTCTAAGAGCATGCATGGGACCAGCAGTTACTGGAACCCAGAGTAACACAGCCATTTGAAGGATCACCCTCGAGCCTCCAGGCAGTGCCTGTGGGGAGGCAGTGGCAGAGAGACCTCCACTCACTCTTCCTGCCTCTGACTTCTTGCTGGGGGTTCCCACTGGCTGAACCAGGCTGGAAGGGAGCGGGTGAAGGAACCTCTCCAGAGACAGCAGGGGCAAGTAGAAGACTCCAGCATACTTGCCAATTCCCACAATGCCCGTGAGGCAGCAATTCCTGTCACCCCACTTTACAACAAGGAAATCGAGGGCAGCTTTGGTTGCCAATATTTTGCTGAAGGGCCTCTGGGATGAGTGGGTGGGGCAAGTGCGGGAATACCAGGCTCCAGTGGGGAGGTGCAGAGGATGACTGGGAGGGGTGGGCATTCAAGGGTCTTTAGAAAATTCCAGAGAGCCCTAAGGGCCTGGGCCAGTGTTCCTCACAGCCAGGTGTGGAGCAAAGGGAGCTTGCCAGCCTCAGAAAAATGTTCATGGATGCAGTTTCCTGCAGCAGGCTTGGGAAAGTAGTAACAATAAACAGAGCACACTTGCGGCTGTACTCACTACGCGACTTAAATCCTCTAGGATTTTGGTTTGGAAGGGAAAGGTTTAGGAGTGAGGGAGAAAGAGGGAGTGGAAGGATGGTCAAGGGTCTGGGAAGCTCTGTCCCATCTGACCACACTTTACAGAGCTCTGCTTGTCAGCAAGCTTCACCCTAGGAGGTGGGAGATGACACAAGGCTAGGTTAAAAACTGGAGGACAAGATGTCTCCAACCTCCTGAAGGAGGCTCTCACACCCTGTGACTTCTTGTGAGCTCTAGGTTTTCAAATATATATCAGGTTTCACCCCTTGCCCGGAATACTGAGGAAGTTTCTGATTTATAGGCTCAGTAGTTTTTCCAGTTACTCCATCTGTAAATCTGCCATCGGTTAATTCATTTGCCACTGTCAGAAAAGGCACTGTGAGCTTCCCTGATGAAAATCGCTTCAGCAAAGTAAAGTGGTATTATGATAACAGTAATTAAAAAAAAAGGCTGAAACATACCCTTGTTTCCACCTCGGAACTCACTGGATTTGTGTCTCATTCTCTCCCTCCCCCTACCCCAGGCACTGCATATGAACACACACATGGGTGTGCAAGTGCTTTTGCAGAGGGGCTGAGGCAGGGACTTATACTCAGCAGCATAATTTCCCAGAAAAGGATTAGAAGGGGAAAACCGTGTGTGTGTGAGTGTGTGTGTGTGTGCGCACACACACACACACACACACACACACACACGCATGCAATTATATGATGAGTCTGCTATAAATGGGTGCTTTTAGGACCCTGAGGGATAGGTCAATCTGCTTGTCTGTCCTTCTGTCTGCCTATGACATAGTGAAGATCACTAAATGACTTCCAATAATGAAATAGGAAAACACATAGTTCCTTTGTCAGCCACATAGCTGTGGTTTTGTGTCTGTGATTCATTGTGGAAGTGAGTAGCTGGGGCAGGCATTCTGTGAGGACTTTTTTTCTTCTCCTTTTTTCTCCTAAAAAAATATTTGTGAAAAGTCTAAAATTCAAGGAAGTTGAGTGCTTCTTGAAGAGAAAAATCCCCATTCCTTGCAAAACAAAGGTTACAAATCAAAACCTCTAGGGCTACTACACATCTGCTCCCAGCCAGTCCAGTCACCCACACAGCGCTTTCCTCCTGGGGCCTCAGGCCTGGGCCAGTCTCAGCGGCATCAGGGAGTCTGGGACTGCTAGTGAGGCAGCGTCCTTTCAAGCCCCTGGCTGGGCCACACCCTATCAGAGCCCCTTCCTTGGGGAGAGAAATTAATTGCACAGGTTTTCTTGAGAAGAGGTCAGAGGCCCTACAGAACACAGGAGTGTGTGAGAGGGGAACTGTGAAATAATTGATTTGATGTGAGGTTGGGTTCAGGAGGCAGATACCTCATGGCCCAGCTAATGGTGGTGAGATATTCAATACCAGGTCCTCTGTGGCTTGGGAAATGATCTGCGGCCCCAAGTTCTTTCTTGTTCCTCCTCCCCTTCTGATCTCCTGCAGTACTTGGCAGGTCCTTCACGCCCTACCTTCTGTTCTCATTACCTTTTATGGCTTTGGATCTCCGACCATTTCCAGATTTCATGCACATCTTAATTCAGGCAGTACCACCAGGACAGCTTGTGTGGCCAGAGCCTGAGAGTTGAGAATATGCTGGGGTGATGGGAGGAGCACACAGAGCTTTAAAGCCCAGCACACTGAACTTTAGAACCCTGGGTCACGACATTCATGAGACATCTGACCTGGGGACAGCTGCTTTCCTTCTTTAGACACGTTTCTCAAAGGCCATGCTGGAACATTGAGACTTACCTCTCGGGTTGTTGTAGGGATCTTAATAAGGTGATGTACATTTGGTACCTGGTGCCCAGTTTGTATTCAGTGTGGCTGTCACTGTAATCTCTTCTTGGATATGTTCTTAGATCCCCTTTGGATGCTCTGAAACTGCAGGTAGTTCTGAACCCTCTAATTTAATATTTTTCCTGCCTTTGATATGCATTTATCACATACAATATTATACACTATAACCATAACTTTTGCAGTTTGAGGTGTGACAGTAAAACTATTAGCAATTTATTTTTGCTTTATAATTTCATGGATAGCAGATTTGTGGGTTTAGAAACCTCATCAAATATTTTTTCTTTCCTCATTAAGTCAAGAACTCTCACGTTAAAGCAAGCACTTTGGCATAGCTTCTCTTTAATATGTCTGAGTCGCCATCTCTATTCTTGTACTTTAGGGACAGTATTAAGTAAAATAAGGCTATTATTTTAACACAAGCATTGTGCTACTGTGAGAGTCAATCTGACAATCAAGATAGCTAGTTACTAACCAGAGGGTAGCATCTACAGTGTGGATACCCTGGACAAAGGGATGATTCACATCCTGGGCAAGACAGAGTGAGATAATGAGAGATTTCATTATGTACCTCAAAATAGTACACAATTTAAAGCATATGAATTGTTTATTTATGGAATTTTCCATTTAATGTTTTCAGACTGAGTTTGACCTCAAGTAACTGAAACCACAGAAAGCAAAACTGCAAATAAGGGGGAACTACTGTATTTCACCAAGATGTGTTCTGTAGGGAGTACTGTGTCTCCCAGAGACTTGATTGCCTCCCTAGCTGCTCCCCTTAGAATGGCAAATATCCAGAAGAGGAGACGCTGTTAGACAAGTCTCACAGTCTGATCTCAGCTCAGCTGGCTTCCTGTCCTTGGATTTGAGAGCAGTAACACTCCCTTCAGTATAAGCAGATGTCCTGTTCCAGTGGCCAGAGGAGGCACAGGCCTTGATCTGTTTCTGGCAGCACATCTGCCCACACTTTGGATCTTGCATTTCAACATCTCCAGATGTCTCCCCAACAGTATCCTGTACTAAAAGGGAGGGCCTGGTATGCCAGGCCCTCTTCTACTGCCTGCAATTAGCTCCAATAGCTGCACCCCCAAGAGACATTCCAAGAGATAAACCAAGAGATAACCTTCTTCTGTGTGAATCTTGCACTCATCTTAATCCCTTTGCCATAATAAAGCAGAGCAGTGTATGCAGTGTATGTCCTGGATGGATTTTTCAGGCCAGTTGGAAGATAGGATGCTTGAAAGAGGAAAAATCTCTGATTCAGACAACTGATAAGGATTTTGTTCAGCACAGGCTGCCTGCCTGCCTTCTGCTCCTCCTTTCCACTCTCCCTTTCCCTTCACCTTCCTTTATTCCAGGCGCAAGGGGTGCTGGATTACAGGAGCTCGAGCCCAGTGACTGGTGTGCACCAGTACCTAGAGCACACCAGGCCCATGGGAAGGCTTTGCGAGTGCTCCTGGAGAGGGCAGGGGAGCAGCCCTGGATGGGGTGTGCCACAGGGGCAGGCAGAGGACCTCTGGAGAAGAGTTTTCTCTATGATCCTCTTCCTAACAGACTATTTTTAACTTTGTTACTTCCTGATTTTAAAAAAGTACCTTCTACAAGGGTTCCCTTTTATGTACAATGTGTCACAAGATGATGAAGCCCAGATTCTTGGTCTTCTATAGCTCAGCCCCAAAGTATAGTTGTCAAGCAGAGATAAAGTTAGCAGTTTAGATAGAGTACAGGCTCTGGAGACAATTTTTCTCCAGAATACCTGTATTTGGTACCAAGCTTTGTTAGTCAGTGGCTGTGTGACCTTAGGCAAGTTACCCAGCTCCTCTGTGCCTCATCTGTAAAATGAGTATAATAATAATACCTACTTCATAATTTTAATGATGATTAAATGAATTAATATATGAAAAATGCATAGCATAGTGCCTGGCATATAATAAACATTATGTAGCTCTTCTTTATTATAATCATGCCTAACTCCTCTTGTTTTCTCTGTAACCACACAAGCCTTGTTACCCCTTGAACATCACTGCCAGCGCTTTGCTGGATCTGCCCCTTTATGCTATGGTTCTCTCTGCCTTCCCTACCCCTTCGTCCAGCCACTTCTCACAGTCCGGAAAGCTTTTTCCAGCCATGCACACCAGGGCCCCTCAGCTCACCTGGCCATGAGACTCCCAGCGCCCCCAGCTCTCCTGCTTGCCCTCTCTCAGATTGTTTTGAAGCATTCACACGCAGAGTCTGCTCCCCGAGCTGCTGGATATGGGTGTGCAGAGGTACTGGGCAGGGGATAAATGTGGCTAAAATCTAGCCTGCAGCTCTGGTCTGAAGGAGGTGGGGCAAATTCTTTCCCTGGCCTCCTAGAGGGGCCCCTTTCTAATGCATACAAAGGCAACTGGTATGCCAGGCCCTCCCTTACCCCCTGTTTCCCCATCTGGACTGGAAGCTGCCTGCCCCTGCCTGCCTGGGTGAGATGTCTGTCCCGTAGTGCTGATGGGACTGTGCCCTTTCAAGGATACCTAAGTGCACCTTGACAGTGGCTGAATGATGAATTCACGAAATCCGGATTTCCCATGAGCTGACAAGTCTTTCCAGGGGAAACTTGGAGCCCAACATTAAGAACCCTGGCTAGCTATAGAAGGGAGCCTGGGCTGGCCTGGGGAGGTAGCTCCACTGTGGTAGGAGACCTGGGAAAAGTCATGGAGAAGTTCAGGGTTCATGTAACTAACATTTTAGGGGCAGCACTGAGTGCCCAGCACTGTGATTTCATGGAAGATGTGAAGAGCGTAAGACCTAGTCCCTTTCCCTCTGGGTCTGTGTCCTCCGCCAGCTTCAGGGAGTCCTGCTGGGCTCTGGAGGCAGAGGGGTCTGGCTTGTCTTCCTGTGGTAGGGAGAGGACTATTTTCCAGGAGTTTGACACTTGGGAATACTTGGTAGAAAACAAAAGACATTTTCTAGGCCCCAGGCATACTTCAGGTCTGCCTTCTCCTCCTGCCTGTTCTCCTGGTGGGGAGGGGTGGTTCCAGGTATGAGCCCAGTGGCCAGGCAGCCTGCGACAGCTGCCCTGCTCAGCCAGGAGAGAACATAGGTGATGCAACAGGCTGAGGGCTTGAAGGCCTACAAGGCAGGCAGTTCAGTGTGGAGCAGTGCTTGCAATAGCAATAGGCCAAGCAATGGGCAGGCACTGTTCCTATGTGTCTCTACCTTGGTCCCTGGAGTGTGGCAGCCAAGTGTGTCTGAACCTGGGCTCATTGTGAGGGCTGCTTGGCCATCCGGAAGGGGAAAAGGGGCAGAGCTCTGCCAGAGCTTCCCCCAGCCCCCAGGTCCTCAGGAGAAGTTGAGCCACTTGGGAGGTGCCAGAGCATGCTACCCCTCAGGGAGCCGGGCCTTCAGTCACAGGAGGAGTTCCACTTCTGCTTTGGCTGGAAGCAGAGTTCCAGGAGCACCTTCTTATTTCCTTTCCCTTTTCTGCCTGCTGCCTTCAGCCTCTTCCTTGTTTGCCCCCTAAACCTTGGTGTTCCCCAACCTTCTTCCACCCTTCTTTATTCTCACTACTCTTACATTTCTCAAAGTGTTTAGATGTTGGTGCACCTGGAAATCATAACGATTACCATGAACCATCAATACAGTTAATTCCATGATTAGAATTAGTTAGAAATAGTTTTATTAGCAGAAAGTATGACGAGCAACTGTGTTAAAAAAAAAAAAAAAAGCCCCACCCCAGCTCCAGAGAATACATGTGCCCACGAAAACAACAAACTGTTGAGTGAAGTATGATGGGCTATTACAACAGTTTTCCGCTAATATTAGTTTATTGCCTGTTCGTTTGTTTAATTGTGCACTAGCAGACAAGTGGTAGCAGGCGCCAGTGTTTGGAAAAGGATTTATGGGAGCAAAACTTAAAACTGAGACTAGTCTGTTCATTAACAGATTTTCCCGTTCACATGGGAGGTGCTAACAGAGTGAGCAAGGGCCTTCCAAGGCTGAGGCTCAGTCTTCCCCCTTGTCATAGTTACTTTTGTCTTGTTGCTAAGACAAAACACCTGGCACCCAAAGTTAAAGGGAGAAAGGTTTATTTAGCTTACAGTTGGTAGAGGTTTCAGTCCATAGTCCATCTAAGGCAAGATGACACATGGCAGAGAGGCAACCGTTCATGGCAGTAGAAGACAGCAAAAGCAGCAAGGGAAGGGCAAAATTTTTTCTGTCCCTTATATTGTATGCAGGCCCTAGGGCAGATATAGTACTCACACACTTAACCCCAGCCAGAACTGTGCCAATCAGTGGACTGATTTACTAAAAGCATACCCTTAATCCCAGCATCCCACACTAGATTCAGTCATCTCTGAAAAAGCCTTATGACCACTTGAGGCTTTGAGGGGACCTCTAGACATAAACCATAACACCCCTTAATTCTGCGGATAGTACCTCCTTACTGAGAAGTACTTCTCTTCACCCTACCTTCCATACCTGGCTGTGTCTATAGCCCCAAGAATCCTCTCTGAGTCCTGCCTCCTCTTCCTGGGTGTTTCTGTCTTGAGATTCATCTTGTACAACACTGAGCCCATTGTCTACTTCTTGGATCTCTCAAGTTGAACTCTGGGCTTCCTCTCATTTGTTCAAGCCATTGCTGGCAATTGTGTGCATCTCTGCATCTTGAATCCATGCCTTTGTCTTAGTCTCACCCACAGCTAGTCCAGAGCATAGCCACCACCTTGCAGCAGGCCTTCAGCCCCTGCCCCTAGTCTGGCTACCACCAGGTAGTCTCCAGGATAGCAATCATTTAGGAATGCCTACCCCATCCTACCTAGACCTACTTGAAGACCATGAGGATCTTAAGGTTACCTTTAGCTCCTCTTGGGTCCCCTCACCTTTATGGAGATGCCGGTTCCTTTGTCCAGTCTCCATTGGAGCTGAGGTGAGAAAAGGCCTTGCCACCCTTGGGCCCCAGGACTTGGCATGTGACAAACACTTTGTAACTGCTTCTTGAAAGATAGAAAGAGGTTATCATTTCTCTGCCCTCCAATCTCTAAGGTCTCTACTCGTTCAGCCCAGATATCTCCCCTAGTATTTTTCCATCTGGGCCCAAACCTGTTCTTTCATCCCTCAAAGCCTCTGTGTCCTCATCTGTAAAATGGTGATAAGCAAATGACAAATGGTGGGCGGATTTAGGATGAAGTTAATCTGCTTTAGTAGCCTGACTTCCATACTTAGGAGTTCTGCAACATTTAGCAAGCTACATAACTCGCATATATTCTGTTTTGTCAACTACAGAAACAGGTGGTATCCAATCAGTATCCAATCAGGGTATAAGTGACAGAATGCACATGACATGCCTTACTGGCACAGAGCTGGGCACAGTAAGCATTCAATGCATTGTAGCACCACTTGATCCCCTCCCTACTTCCCCCTCGCTGCCACGCCCACATAAGTAACCACTGTCACTAGTTTTCCAACATATCTTTCCTGTGCTTGCTTTATGAGTATGCAAATAAACACAAACACAACAGGTGACCTTATTTTCACACAAAAGTTTGTGTGTCCCACATCAGCAGTCAGTAAACTTTTTCCATAAAATTCCAGATAGTCAATTATTTTAGGCTTCTTGTGGCGTACGGTTTCCACAACTAGCTTCTCAATGGCACCGATGGAGAGCAAAAACAGTCCTAGACAATGACTGTGGCCGCGTTCCCATCAAACTCTATTCATGGAAACAAATTTGAATTTTATTTTATTTTCTCACATCAACAAATATTATTCTTTGTTTGACTTTTTCCAACCATCGAAAAGTGTAAAAATCCTTGTTAGGTCGCAGTCGGTATAAGAACAGTGTGTGGGAGGGGATTTGGGCTGTCATTTCTCATGTTTCAATCTGCCTGAGAGAGCATTCCTGATGGGCGTGAGGGAGCAGCTTCCGTTCCCACACCACCCAGCGCCCTTCTGTGCGTGGATCCCAGTTTGCTTACCCAATCCTCCACTGAAGGGCACCTCGGCCGTTTCTGTTCTATGCAAAATATTTTGCTATTACGAAATAGTGTTGCTATGAACAACCTTTGTTCATGCAGCATTCTGAACATTTACAAGTGTCTTAGATCAGGTCCCTAAAGCGGGAGAATTCTGAGTATATTTGATTTGCAGGGGCTTGTGTTAAGGGACTGAGCCAAGCAAAGATGAAGTCTCATGAAAATCAAGCTTTGTGCTGATTTTGAATGGAGCTGACAGTGTTGTCTCGCCTTGAGACAAGGGACCAGGGACTCTTGGACTTCCATTTCCAGCAGCATTTGGCTGCATAGTCACAGGGTTGGGGTGGGGTGGGGAGAAGCTTTTCAGATGACTCCCATTGGCCAGCAGTAAAACACAGTAATGCAGTTGATGGGATGGGTCCAGCTGCAAAGGTGGCCCAAGCAGGGCAGCAGCAGCCCTACCACAGCAGGTTTGTGCAGCAGGTAGAGCTGCAGGGCCAAAGCATGCATGTGTAGTGCTGAGTGGACGTTGCTAATGTGCTCTCCAGAAGAGTTGTATCAATTTACACTCCTGCCAGCAACATCTGAGAGTGCCTATTTCTGCAGTCTCACCAAATAAACGTAGGTGAACTCTTGAAGTTTTACTAGTCTGATTAGAACATGCTACTCCAGAGTTTTCATGTGTACATCTGTTACAAAGAAAAAGGCCGAGCACATTTCTCTGTTTGAGAAACATTTGATTTTTTTTTCTCCCTGTAAAGTTTGTTCATATCCTTTGCTGATTTTTCTTTTAGGGCTTTAGTCTCTGACTTTTTTGTTTCTGGGAACTTTTTAGATAATATGGAAATTTATCTTTGTTTATGTTGCACATGGTTTTCTACCTGATTATTTGTCTTACTACTTTAAGATGATTTTAGTCAAGCAGAGGTTTCTGGCCATAGAGTTTTCTGATCAGGTAATTATATATGAAAGTTATCATGACACCTGCCACCTGTAGGCACTAAGTTACTATTATTTGTTTTCTTTCCCTCCTTTCCACCCTGTGTTTTATTCATATAATGCTCCTTATTCTTCTTTAGATATAGCCCATGCTTTCTACCTCTGTGCATTTCTTATGTTATTTTTTTAACCTGGAAGGGCTTCCTTCTCCTTGTTGTGAGCTCTGGAAGCTCTGCCTGTCCATTAAGCAGCAGCTTAAAAGTTGCTTCCCTCCTGAAGCTTTCTAGAGCCCTTCTAGTAGATATGGTCTTTCTTGCCTCTGAACCCTGTACCTCTGTTTGCCATCACTATCCACCTTGGATCCGTGTTATTTACATGCATTTACCGTGCTTTTTCTGAGCCTCAGTTGCCTTGTCTATAAAATGGGGTTCCTGTGGAAAATATTTGTTTTGATTATAAAATAAATACATGTAGATTCTGTATGATGTGTATTTATGGCTTAAAATTTTGAAAGTATAGAGATGTATAATTTTAAAACTGTAATTACTCATACACAGGCACCCTCATTCCCAGAGATCACCCACTGTTTACAGACCCTTCCAGACTTTCTCACGCCTGTGTAAATGTGCATGGCATAAACTTAAAATACAAAACTGGAGGCATACTATCCATATTATTCTGCAATTAATCTTTCTCATTCACTAAATATGACATATTTAAAGCGCTTGTCTCAGTGCTCAGTCAATGGTAATGATAACTGTTCTATGCATCTTAAAGTGATATTTTAAAAATTGTCTTTTAACAGCAAAGATTCATTAAATCAAAGTAGTATTTGGAAGTCCACATTCTTTATAGCTCTATAAGTTAGACCAGTGGAGCTGTCAGGTGGGAGTGACAGTGGATGGGATGGATCATTGTTTGAAAACCTTAGCGCTGGGGGCCGGGGAATGGGCACACCCTGCACACTTGAATGGCATCATTGTGGGTACACACTATCCAGACAATGTGGATCTGAAGTTCCCAGATAGCTGGGATGGGCACTTCGTCTCCCTCAACTGGTTGAAATAGTCCTGGAATTCTCAGGTGAGAGCAGGACTTAGTGAATCCAGTGGCTGTCCTTTGCCTTGCTGCTCGTCTTTGATGAACTTTTTGTGGTCCATGAAGAGAAAAGAAACTCACTTTGGGGAGATGTCCCTGAAGTTAAACTTTTCAAACAGTTCTCTTTTTGACATTGCAATGTCTTTTCTTTCATGCAATTATTCTGGTAATGAATACCATGGATATGTTTGTGTGTCCATTTTATCTACTGTATTAGTGTCCCCATGAATGGGACACAATACCTGACACTCATTGTTTAATGGAGGAGAGATTTGATTTGGCTTACAGCTTCAGAGGATTTATTTCATCATCGGTGGGCTCAAGGTAGGAACATCAATGCAGAAGGACATGGAAGAACAAAGGTGCTTAGTTCATGGCAGCCGAGAAATAGAACATGGGAGCAACTCCAGAGAGGGAAGGGTCAAGAACCCGATATAGTATCCAAAGTCACACCTCCATAACCACACCCAGAAGTGTGCTTTACCAATCCACTAGGCATTTCTTAATCCAGTCTCATTGACCATCGTGATGAATGGGCAGCCTTGTCTGAATAAAACACTGGCAACTTTATGTTAGTCCCCCAAGTTTGTTTCAAAATTATATTCATCCATGAAATCCTAAAGTCTGGCGATGGCTGTGAATTGTGGCAGCTTCACCAGAAGTTCCCTGGAACAAACACAGATAGACAGTGAGTTCTATTCTTGTGCTGGGTAACTTTGGGAACTGCTGTTCTTGGCTGAAACAGTTGCAGGTCTTCTATGGTTGATAATCAATAAGGCCTTTCCCCAGGGGCTATTGCCTAAGAAAAGCACCTTCTCCTCTGAGTCTCTGTTTACCTCTGCTGCCACTATCCAACTGCCCTGGGGTGCCAGTGGGGAAGAGAAAAAAACCCAAGACTTTATCCCAGTTGGGCAAGGAATCCAACTGGGAGTCTGGGGAAGGAACCTAGCAGGAGTGGGAACACCACTGAGGTCTGGGTGGTGTGTTAGGTCGCATAGAACATGGCCTGGGAGTCAGGCTCCCTAGGTGCTCCAGTTTAGGTGCTGTGTAACCATGGGCAAGTTCTTAACCCTGCTTGGCTTCAGTGCCCACTGTGCTCCGTGTAGCAACTTGTGTGCACACTGGTCCGCACACATTGGAACAACACAGTATTTACCATAGAGGCTGCCTTGTAGACTAGCCTGCCCAACAATAGAATAAAGAGAATCTGTTCAAATGATAAACAACTCAGATAGTTAAGATGTCGAAGGACATGAGCAGCGGCCAGGAATGGTGGTGCACATCTGTAATCCTAGCACTTGGGAGGCTGAAGCACTCGGGAGGAGGAGGATCACTATCAGTTTGAGGCCAGCCTGGTCTACACACTGAGTTCAAAGCCACCCTGAACTACATAGTGAGACTCTTTCAAAAAAACCAAAGAAACACAAACAAATAAAAAGGGAAAGAAAGGCAACATTTAAGTATAATGTTTTCTGCTTATTCTATTAATAAGGTACAAAAAATATGTTATACTGATGAGACTTCGTGGTACATATATACATTCTAGTGCAATTTTGATTTTCACAAAGCAATCCACCAGTGTGTATTAGAACTATAAATATTTATAACCTTTGATACAATCATTGTAGCCCACAGAACTGAATTAATCCTAAAGTAATAACCCTTTTCAGCATCTTTATGATTAAAAATCAAATACAGACTAAAATAGTACAGTGAATCCTCCCATAAATAAAAAGTGTATTATTTAAAAAATACAAACACGCTCAATAAAATAAAAAATGATACAATGAATCCCACTAAAGGAATATTTTAACAGAAGGAAAAAAATCATATGTGTAAGAATGTCCACAGTTAAAAGTTAAAAATGGAATATGAATAAATTGTGATTCATCTACAGATCAGCTGTCATAGGGCAGTGCAAATGATAAGTAGGAAAAAATGTGGAATCGTGTGTAAAGGGCGCTTTAATGTTAAGTGGAAAAAATTAGAATTTAAATTGTATCAATAGGCATCAATTGCAAAGGTTGAAAGGAAATAGACAAAAGTAGTTGCCGTGGTGGGGAGGAAGATGAATTCGTCCTCCTTGAATATTGTTCTTATATTATTTTTTTACAACAAAAATAAATGAAAGGAAGATTCTAGACTCTGCCCCACAGGTAACCAGGTTGTATTAAGAAGTGGCAGAATCCAGTTGGGAGGCTGGAGGAGGACCTAGGACTTGGCTTCAAGACATAAGACTTGGCTTCAGGGCAGGGGCTAACCCAGGAGTGGACTCTGAGTGGACTCGCAGAATGTCAGAGCTACACTGTGATAGGCCGATGCCTTCATTCTGCAGTCGAGGGCCAGAGAGGCTGCGTGACTTACCCAGCATAATCTAGCAAAAGCCTGGCTATTCTACACGTGGGTGGGTGTGCTCCCAGGGATGGCTGGCCAGCCTCATCTCTGTCCTTCTGTCTTGGGGCACCTTCATGACCGGAAGTCAGCCAAACTGAAGCATTGTTCTAAGGCAAGGACAGGCAGGTGGCGGTCAGCTGAGGGAGGCCACAGACACATGCTTCTGGAACTCAAACCTCTGTGGTTGTCTCTACAGGACCCTGAGTGCGCTCAGCCAGACTCACCCTTCCCAGCAACATGTGGGGCTGTCCCGGACCGTCCGGCGTTACCCAGCCACTGGGGCCAGTGGTCAGCTGACTTCCAATGCTCTGCCTGCAGGACTTGAACAGAGGGATGGTGCTCAGCAGGCAGCACATCTGGACTACCTCTCATCCCGCTGGGGTAAGGGTGCACTCTCTGGGGGCCCAGAAGAGGAGGCCATCTAGATCCTGACCTCCCCTTGCCCTGCCTCTGCTCCTCCTCCACTCTGCAGGAGGAGTTGAGTTGTTACCTTATCTCTCATTTTTGGGCCAAGGGTATTTGAGCCCTTCTTTTGTGCTAAGCCCCAGGGGTTTCAGATTAGCTGATCTGGACTTGGCCCCTGTTGAGACCCTGGGACTCTGGTTGCTGTACCTTTGTCAGTCTGTCATCCCCTCCTGCCGTTTCCTTCACCGCCAACCTTGAACCTTAACTTACATGCACAGGCTCTTCCGCCTCATCCTTCCTACTAACTCCATTCCTCCTGGTCCGGCCACCCAGCTGCTTCCGTACCACTAACACTGGGCTTCTGATGCTAGGAAGAAACCTCAGTGTATCTGAATTTGCACCAGAGCATGCACTTTGTCATGGCCTCCATCCTTTCCCTGTCTGCTGGCTGACTTGCAGAAGCTGGGACCAGCTCCTCTCCACCTCCTCCCTGCACAGGCAAGCCTCTTTATCCAGTTTGCATGTGCTTCTCCACTTCCTGTCTCTATCCCCTCCTCAACCCTCTGCCTCTGGCCTCCCTTCCCATACTGAATGAATAGGCCTCCATTGTATTTCCAATGCCACCACCCTTGCTAAACGAAGTGACCTCTCAGCCGATCACCTGCTTCCCCTGCACATTGCTCATCCCCCCACACTTCCTCTTTGATGTCTTGCTGGGAACTTTTCAGTGGCTTCCCCACCATACACCAAATAAGGTGCCTGATCCTATTCTGGTAATCAGGCCCCATAAGACCTGACTGTAATCATTCCTCAGTTTTTCTCTTCTTCAACTTCTCTTAGGAATCCCTCCTCCTATGGACCATGTGAGCCATGTTCCATCCTATGCCCATGGGCTCAAAGCTTTCATATGTCAGTGGACATATGAAAGTTGCTAATAGTCAGCCATTTTAACCTACAAAAATGGCAGTTTCTGAAGGCTCAACCTAAAGTAATACCTATCTGGAGGGTTGAGAGTTAATGTTTGCAAAGTGTGAGCACACAGGCTGTGTCTCAAAGGTGTTATCTATAGGCTGGTGTGGTGACACGCACCTGTAATCACAGCACTCAGGAGGCTGAGGAAGGAGGATCACAAGTTCCAGCCCAGCTTGGGCTACATAGTGAGGATTTTTCTGATTTAAGAAAAAAGTGTATTACCTTGTCCCCACTCCGAACTGGCATCCTATATGTACTTTACAGATGCCCTGGGAATGGCCACATCCCTAGTCCCATGGGCCTTTCTTACTAGGCTCTGGAGGTCACAGCTGTGCCTCTCAGCCCTGCCCCCTGGACCCAAGCCCTCTGTCCGCAGGGCTGAACCTCACCGAGAAAATCAAGAAGATCAAGATTGTCTTCACTCCCACCATCTGCAAGCGGACCTGTAGTCGTGGGCGCTGTGCCAACAGCTGTGAGCGGGGTGATACCACCACCCTGTACAGCCAGAGTGGCCACGGACATGACCCCAAATCTGGCTTCCGCATCTGTGAGTCCCTTTCCCCGCAAATGCTTCTTGGACGGTCCTGGGAGTTGGGGCGGCTGGAGGGGCGGGCCTGCCCTGGACTGGAGCCCCGCTCCTGCATAGGAAGGAAGCCTTCCCCTGCTTCTGTCTCAAGCTACAAGAGAGCCAAGTCATCTCCAGGCTGTCATGTACTTCTCTGAGTCCAAGTTACCTACACTGAGAAGTGAAGAGGGAGTTAATAATGCTACTGCCCTGTGTGCTGGGCTATTGTGGGACCAGAGAGAGACATGAAAAAGGTTTTTATAAGGGCCAGGGCTGATTATTATCTGCTCTGCTTCACTCCAGAGCCTCGTGGAAAGTCTGTGCCTTTCAGGGGATGCTACCCCACCCCCTGGCCTCCTACAGTTGAGTGCTTCTTTATTGGCATTGGCTGGCCACATGGTGGGTACTGCTGTTCTCCCATCGTTGGTCACCTTGGTTGATGTTGTAGATTTCTGCCAGATCCCCTGCCTGAATGGAGGCCGCTGCATTGGCCGGGATGAGTGCTGGTGCCCCAGCAACTCCACTGGGAAGTTCTGCCACCTGCCTGCTCCGCAGCTGGACAGGGAGGCGCCCAAGAGAGGCTCCGGCCCCAGAGCCCTGCTGGAAGGCCCCGTGCAGCAGTCCACCTTCATGCTGCCACTCTCCAACCAGCTCGGTGAGCACTATCAGGCAGGATGGGCACTGTCACCTGCTGTGCTGGGTGGGGACAGGGAAGCATCTCCCTCCCGGCTTCATGGTAAACCTCCTTCTTTCCCCTCCACTGGCGGGCTACACTCCGTCCCCTGAGCTTCTCTTTTCCCTTCCAGCTCAATGGCTCACCATGCTTTTGTCTTGGCCTGTGCTGGGAAAAGCAAAGCAGTGTGAGGGCATCCTGCCCTCAGGTGCCTATGGCCCTGGGCATACAGATTTCAACACAAAACTCAGCGTCTCATTTTCCCACCAGTAAATGGCAAATTAAGGATACCAAAAAAAAAAAAAAAAAGAAGAAAAGAAGAGAAAAGAGAATTAGAGAATGCTACAGGAGGCAAAGGGTGGAGGGGTCTCCGGCCCGGGGTGCTCTGCAATGCTGTGTGGAGAGGACAACCTTCCTCTAGCCCGTGACCTGCAGGGAGCATTCGGTTCAGTGGGGAATGGTGTGAGCAAGGGCTCTGAGGGGGAGCGAGGCAGGGGTCAGTGGCTGGAGTTCAGGGATGTGCAGGAGCACGGGTGGAGGTCAGTAAGGGAGTTTACAACTTGTATCTGAGGGTCCTTCAGTGAAGCAGTCTGCCCTTCAGCCTTCCCTCAATGGAGAATTGTTCTGGGGTTCCGAGTTTTGCAGAGACACCCAGCCTGCCTGGCTCAGGGCTACGGGTACTCTTGGGGCTGGGTGGGAGGTAATGAGGTGGGGTCCTGTTTCCTGACTCTGACTCCAGCCCCTTGTGCCCAGCTTCCGTGAACCCCTCCTTGGTGAAAGTGCACATCCACCACCCGCCAGAAGCCTCTGTGCAGATCCACCAGGTGGCACGGGTGCGGGGCGAGGCTGATGGGGCCCTGGAGGAGAACAGCGTGGAGACCAGAGTCCCGCCCCGGCTCCCTGCCAGTCCCCAGCACAGACACTGGGACAGCAACAGCATCCCTGCTCGATCAGGAGAGCCCCCTCAGTCACCACCTCAAGTGGTGTCCAGGCATCAGGGGCCACTGGGCAGGTGTTACCTGGGCGCTGTGAATGGACAGGTGAGAGGGCAGTGCCTGCTTTGCCCCGGAGGCTTCCAGAACAGCCATTTTCCTGCCCTTCTCTTCTCTCTCTTCTACTTGTTCTTGGGGAGTGTGACTGCAGCCCCCTATTTCCCAGATGGAAAAACTGAGGGCACAGACGTGCCTGAGGTTAGAAAATCTGGCCTCCCCCTACCCTGGCACAATTTGGTACTTATAATGCCAAGCAAGTAGAAGAGAACCAAGGAAGTCCCTCTGAAGAGGAGATGTCACTTACATCCCCAGGCAAAGTCAGCCTAGAACATCCTGGGTTCTCTGAAAGCTGAGCCACAGCAGGCCCATCAGTATCTGGTGATTGATTTGGTCTCCAGTCTCAGCGAGGGTCACAAAGATGTGGAATTGGTGAATGCAGGTTGCACCTTGAGGGCCTGGTGCTACCAAGACGAAAGGCACTGCATTTTCTCCTGGAGGTATCCTCAGTTCTTGATGGGGATACAGTTGGGCACCCAAGATGACTTGGATAGCCAAGACCAGTCTTTTCTTAAGGCCACAGTTTGAGGTGTCTGAGATCAGGGGATCTGAGGAGGTGGGTAACCAAAGGATAAGGACCAGAGTCCCAGATTCTCCCTGGTCTTCAATCTGCGATGCCCCAAGACTGGGGTCCCACTCACTGGGAGGGTCCTGACACTTGACTTCCCTGGAGGCGGAGGGAGGAAAGCTCATCCTTTGGGACTCTGTGGAAGGTGGCAGTTTGCAGATGTGCACAGGGTAGACTGCGTGTCTGGATTGTGTCTCCCTCCAATACGAGGCTGGGTCTGGCAGATTGGACTGCAGCATTCTCTGCCCCCTTCCAGTGCGCTGGCTGAGCCCTTCTCCCCTGTCTTGGGGGCATCTCTGGCAGAAGAGGAGAGGGCTATATTCTATGTCTTGGACTTTCTTGGGACGTCTCTGTACATGGCAAGGGAGAGAAGCAGGGGTCACAGGTGTTTATGGCTTCTTTTCCAGTGTGCCAGCCCCCTGATGGAGCTGATTTCCTGGGAAGACTGTTGCAACAGTGGTGTGGGAGCCTTCTGGGGGTTGACCTCATGTACCCCATGTCCATGGAGACCAAGTGAGTGCTGGTGTCAAGGTCCAGGGTGGTGGGGAAGCTCTCCCAGGACCTGGGCCCTGCTCTACCCCACCCAACCCCACTCCGTCTCAGAGGCCAGGTGAGTGGACCAGCAAGTAAGCGTGCAGGCCTTCCAGGCCAGCCTTGATGGAGCTCAGCCAGCCCGGCCCTTCTGCCCAGCTGCCCGGCCCACTGCTCTGACTGCCTGTCTGTGAAGGGCCACCCTTTCTTCAGTAGATTTTAGGGTTATTGTCTGGTGCTGGGCCCCTGTTTCCTCCTCTCCCACAAACACCCCTGCCAAGGCACCAGAGGTCTGTCTTGACTAGTGATTTGGTATTTCCCTCTTTTTCTTCCTGAACGACCCCAGGCCTCTTCTTCACCTCCTCACCTCCTGTTCCTGCCTTTCACCCTGAACCAGGGTGAACTGGTTGTCTCAGAATGTCCTCAGCCTTGGGGTGTGAGAACCCCAGCTCTCTGCCTTCTTTTGGATGATAGTAAAAACCTGACATTTATTCATTCATGCATGCATGCAGCAAACACCCTCCAGTCTCTCATGTACGTCGAGCACTGAGGATTCAGGAATCAGCAAAACGCCTGTTAGTGCTGATCTCAGAGGTCCGGTCTGACATCCAGGAAGGGGTGACCAGGTGCCTCTCTGGCTTCTGCCAGCTTAGCCTGTCTTCCCCTCCAGGCCTCATTCCTGGACCTGGGCCTGGGCCTGAGCCTGGACTTGGGCCTGGGCCTGCTGTATGTTTCTTTTGCTAGTCAGCAGTCAGCTCAGTGAGTTGGTTTTGTGGGGGGCCTGGAGCAGAGCCCAAAGGTGGGTGGGGCAGGCTATTCCCAGCATCAGACTGAGCAGTGGGACAGGGACTACAGTTTCCAAACCAAAAATAAGTGCAGACAGCTTCACAGTGTGACAGAATTATTAGGGAGGCAGCAAAGCATAACAGTTAGCTCCCAGGCTTGAGCACGTGACACATACCAGGTCCCAGTCCCCACCCTGCCCACCGACCTCTCTGCCTAGTTGTTATATGAATTGAGATGATTTACCTGCTTAGCACAAGGTTGGAACACAGTGTGGCTATTATAGCTGGCCCTCCATGTGTCTGCAGTTTCAACCAGCTGCGGGTCAAAAATATTCAGGAGAATATTCTAGAAAGTTCCAAAAATAAAACTCAAATTTGCCTTGCACTGGGCATCAGGCTACATGAAAGATGTACGGTCATGTACTGTAATACCCTTCTGCTGCTTCCTAGATTCCCAGTCTGTCTCCAGCATTCAGTGGGGACATTTCGCTTCATAGCTCATTTTTAAGGCCTGTGATGGCTGCCTCCATACTGACCATGTTTACTGAACAGACTTTTTTCTTGTCCTAATTCCCTAAAGAATACTGTATAGCACCTATTTTTTTGGTATAACACCTATTTATGTAGACTTTAGCCTATGTTAGATAGTTTGAGAAATAGAGAGATGACTTAAAATTTATAGCAGGATTTGCATGGATTATATGCAAGCACTATGCCAGTTTATGGAAGCTTAGGACTGGGTTTGAATATCTATGGATGCTGGTAATTGTTAGGGTTCTGGAACCAATTCCTTACAGAGACTGAGGGATGAGTATACCATTATTATCACTGTTATTATTGGAGTATGTATTAGCACCTTTCCTGCAGGGGCAGATGCCTGATACACACAATGTAAAGGAGAGGTTTATTTGGGCTCACAGTTCCAGAGGCTTCAGTTCATGGTCAGCCTCTAGGGCAGATGCATCATGGCGGACAGATGCAGCAAAGGAGAGCCATTTGCCTCATGTTAGCCAGGAAGAAGACAGGGTTGGAAAGATATGTCCTTCAGAGGTACAATTCCAGAACCTCACTTCCTCCAGCTACACCTCACCTCCTAAGAGCACACGCAGCTGTGAACCCACTGGATCCATTGATGAGGTTAGCACCCCAGGATCTAATTGCCTTCTGAAAGCTCCATATGAGCCTTTTGGGGGGACATTTTGGATCCAAACCATAATAGAAGCTACCCTCAAGAAACAGAAAAGAAGTCCAACCTACTGATGCATAGAACTGCTTGGTTTATCCCCTGCAGGCCAGAGATATTTTTGTCCCTTTCGTCTTTCCTTGTTTCCCTCCCTCCTTCCTGTCAGGCCAACTCTTGAGACTTCATTCTATATCCCACATTCTGTTTAGTCAACAAGTATTTAGATGACCTAGGTTCACTTGCAGTGGCCACGCTATCTATGACACAGTGGTGAACAAGGTAAAAGCAGTGCCTCTTTTCTCCAAGCTTACATTCTAATGAGTGCCACAGGCAGTTGGTAAACATCGGAAATAAAGACACAATATAGCAACTGGACAAGTGCTAAGTGCTGTGGGGACAGAGACCGTGGAACCAGGCTACTAATAGGTCCTGGAACACCTTTATATAAATGAGAAAAAGGTGTCCCTTCCATTTTTTCAGGGACATCTTCACAGATATGTAAGTCTAGGATGCCAATGATTCCCTCCAGTGAGGTACTTTTTTGCTGTACATCTGTACATGGTAAGGAAAGGAGTCCTAAGTTTTTCTTTTTCTTTTTCTCTTTGAGACGGGGTTTTACTTTGCAGTTCAAGCTGGACTTGAACTAGTAGCCTAGATTGGCCTCCAAATTGGGACAATCCTCCTGAGTGCTGGAATTACAGGTGTGCACCACCATGCCCTGTTTGAGCCCTAGTTTAAACTGGTGGATTAATGTTTGAGGAGGTAATATCCAGGTTGAGTTCTGAAGAATGATTAGGGGACAGGGCAAAGAGGTGGGGAAGAGTTTAACAACCCAAGGAAATTGCAGATGCAGGTGAGACCAAGAAAGTGAGCAACATTTCCTAAAGCAGAATGTGTCTGTTGCTGGCCCTGCCCAGCCCTGGCTTTCCTGAAGAAATACAGGCATATCTGAAGATCCACGTGGGGCCAGGACTCCCAATGTCTTTCTTTAGGTGCAGTCCAGTTCCCAAGAGCTGCCTCAGACAACTAGGGCCTGACCACCCACCTTGGGCTGCTGCTGGCCAAGGTGCTGACCTACCCAGGAACCTCCCAGCCCAGCAGGAGTGTGCTGGGAGGAAGCATCTATTTCATCATCCCACTGGCAGTTCTAGAGCAGCCTGTGGGTCTCCTCCTTGCTGTCTTAGGCCTGAGTGATACCATGGTGTTGTATCTGGAGTCTGAGAATATATGTGGAGGGGAAGAGTGGGCCCAGCTGCCAATGGCTGGTGGTAGCAAAGGAATAGACTGATAACTCTGGCTGAGACATAAGGATCTACTCTGCCCCCCCCAATCCTGCTTCATTGCTGGCTTCCACTCAGCAGAATCCTGAGCCCATGAGGTGCAGCCCTCTGGGTAGGAGACAGCACTTGGGGGCCCCGTAGGGCTGGTTTTTCCTCTTCAATTCACTAGGATACCTTGACAGTGATGTTAGTGACCAGAACCAGTCAGGGATAAAGGAATGAGAACCAGAGCCACCCTGAATTCATTTACACATCAAATCCACTGCTTTTAGACTCCAAGTAGGACCACAGGGATCTGCCATCCAGGGTATGATAGCCCATCAGGGAACCAGAGGTGCAGGCTGTGAACCCCACAGCCAGACAACCGTGGTCAGTGAAAGATCCTAGGCCTTCACCCTTCCTCCAGGGCTGGTGGGCACAGTGGCCAGGTTCCCAGACCTTAGATCAGTTCTGAATATGGGGACCCCTCATTCGGGAGAGTGGGGAACAGAAGAAAAGGCTACAGCCTGCACTTCGGGGCTGCCCACCTGCCAACCAGCTCCACTGCTGTCCTAGCTGTGAGGCAGAATCGTGAGCTCAGCCCATTGGTGACCAAGGACCCTATTGCAGCAAAGCTAGCCAGCTCTGTCCAGGTGGGCTCTGGAGCCCAGGGCAGTGGGCATGTTACTGTGGAGCAGGTGCCCGTGTGTGTGGGGTGCAGAACACCAGCTGCACCACCCCCCAAGCTCAGTCCTGCCCTCCCAGCCTGCTGTCTTTCAGCTGGGGGCCTCCTCTCTTCTCCCTTCCCTTGCCCACTATATTCATCACAGCTCAACAAACCAGGCACCAGCGTACAGAGCCCGGAATGCAGAGCATTCCAGCACGCCAAGCAAGAAATAACAAAGACCAGGGCAACTTAAACATTTAAAAAACATGAAAGTGCAGCTGGGCACCATCTAGAGAAGGGGCAAGATGTTGAGGGAATTTATTTGTGTTGACTATGTGCCAGACACCTAGCTCCACACCCGAGCCTAGGGCCAGGGGGCAGGGGCTGCTAAGCAGGCATGACAGGCGAGCTACTGTGCAAGCATCAGGAGAGGGAGAGACAAGCCACTGCTGGGGTGGGTTTGGGGGCAAAACATCCGGATTCTAGAACATTCTTGGCCCCAAGCAGTTCTGCCTCTGTTTCTTCTCTGATGAAATAGCACTGTGCCTCTCAAGGGAGGCTTTGTCATCCTCAGCAAGGTGGTCTGGCAGAATCAGGATGGAAACTATCGAGTGGGCAGCCCGGGAACCATGTAACTTCGTGGCTGCCTTTCAGTTGCCTTCAGCCTTCTGCAGGGCCACACTGGACAGTCAAAGGTCACTGCAGAATGCTGCTGTTGCTGACATTGAAAAGGGGATGCCTCAAAGCCTCAGTTGCATGGCACAGACAGGAGACTTCCCCTTCCTCGGGGAGTGGCTCTAGGAGTCAGTCTAGGCTGCCTGTGGTTCCACACCTCTCCCTTTCCTCTGACTGACAGCTAGAATGTCCCCCTGGTACTTAAGCCGAGCCTGGTCCTTCCTGACCCTTCAGGAGTTACCAAAGGTCCCAGCCCAAAGCCTCTTCAGTGTCCCTGCCAGACTTGGGGAAAATGGTTCTCAAAAGCCATTTTGATTGAGGCCACATTTTTAACTTTTCATGTAAGACAGACATCTGGGTTGCCTGGAAAGTTGGCCACTACCCCATTAGGCTTGGCCCTGGCCGTGTCAACCCTCAGGCCCCTTTGCTGGAACAGCTGGGGCTGGCACACGGCGTGAGGCCCGCAGTGGTGGGCTCCAACTGTTTACCACAAGATCATCTTTCCCTCCTCCTGGCCTGAGATGAATTCCCTGGAGGACTGGCTCCTCCCTGCACCTCTGGGGAGAGCCAGTTCTCTCACTCTGCCCCTTCAAGGAATTCTGCATCTTTCCCTCCTGAAAACAAGAATGGCTGCCAGTTGCTGAGCCTCTGCACTGTGCCGGCCCCACACCTGGATTGTCTCACTGAATTTGCGCAGATGCAGGACAGCAAAGAAGAACAGAGTTCAGTGATGGGTGAGGAATGTATCCAAGGACAAGTGAAGCCAGGACTTGAACCGCAGCATGTCTGATCCTCAGCTGACCCAGCTGTCTCTCTTCCTTCTGGGAAGACCTGCACCTGCCTGAGGGAGGCAGAGCTCGAGGTACCGACTGGAATTTCATAGCCAAGAGGGTAACCATGAAGATCATAATCAGGAGTTATTCATGCACAAAGGACAATACCCTTTAAGAAAATTGAGTTGAATCAACAGGCAGGTTAGCAGCACAGAGTAGAGCAGCCGGAACAGTTAACAGAGACTCAGTCAAAGAATTGCCCTAGGCAGAAGAGGGTGGACTTGGTCCCTGTGCATCTAAAGAAACAAACAAACAAACAAAAGCCAAAATGTAGATGTTTCTGGTAAGCAGAGCTCAACGTGAAACAGCACAAGGGACAAATTTTTAAAAACGGGAGAGGTACTTCAAACATGTACTCAAAACAAAACAAAACAAAACACTGGAGGGTGATGGTCATAGTGGCACATGACTGGAATCCCAGCACTCTGGGAGGCTGAGGCAGGAGAATTATAAGTCCAAGATCAGCCTGGACAACTTACTGACTTAGCAAGAGCCTGCCTAAAAAAATGTTAAAGGGTAAAGACTTTTGGTTCACGAAGAGAAGAAGGAGTGGGCAGAGGGGAAGAGAGGGAGACGGAGAGAGGGAACAGCAGAAGAGAAGAAGAAATAGGAAGAGGAGGAGGAGGAAGAAGAAGGGAAGAAGGAGGAAGAGAAGGGGAAAAGGGGAGTGAGGAGGAAGAAAATAGATCCCAGTCAAAATGTATTGTGCCTAGAAACACTAACCACCCCTTTGCAAGAAGTATACCTACTAAAAACAGGTTTATCGAAGATTTGTTTTTGAGAGAATGAAAGCTTACGTATATGTTTGAGAATTTACCTGAAACTTGCAACAGAAAAAAAGCTTTGCTTTGCTTTTGGTCCTGACCTGAGCCTTGAAGAATGTTCTAGATGTGGCTGTGAGACGCCAGCCCCTAGGGAGGGTGAGTGTGAGGGTGATGTGGAACAGAGCCGTAGGGCAAGTCACAGCAGCCATGTCATTATTGTTATGTTGCCACCAGTAAGCACTGTTTATCCCAAGCATGTAAAAGTGCCCTACTACGCTAAGGGTTTCTCAGTGTGTTTCTCACTAACGATGTCTCCAGCCATTGGGTGCTACTATGCCCATTTCACAGATATGAAAGTTAAGCCTGGAACCCCAGATCTGTCTGATTCCAGGCCTTTCTTTAAGTCTCTCTGTAGAGGCTGCCTGTGCACTGGCTTGGGCATTTGCTAAACCAGAGGACCCAGCTTGGGAGACAGCAGCACTGGGTGGGGCTCCTGTCCTCTTCCCTAGATAGATGGGAGTTTCAAAATTCTAGTAAAGCAGTGCCCCGTGGCAGGGCGGTGTTCTGAACGCTCCTTCCAAGGAACTGGAAACCTCCTGGGAATTGTGTCCCAGGCTTAGTTAGCCCCCTCCCTACCCCACGGGGCTGGCATTTACAACACCCAGCGTCTCTAGCTTGCAGGGCTTCAAGCTGGGCTGGGGACCTGTGTGGCTGGGTGGCTCCTGTGTGAGCTCGGGGTCTCCCAGGACCCCCCCCTTCACTGTGGGGACGTGGGCTCTAGTGCCTCCCCTCCGGGCAGTCAGAGGCCGTCTCAGTGGCATGCCCATCCCCATGGCAGGGAGCCCGTGGCGCCTCACCAAGGACAAGCACGTGAATAGTGCATGTTGCTAAAAAGTGATGAGTGTCGTGCTCAGAGTTTTACATGTTTATTTCATGTTTGCAATGCCACTGTGAGCAAGCACTGTCATTCCCACCTTACTAATAAGAAAACAGGCTCAGAGAGGTTGAGTAATTTGCCCAAATCTATCCAGCTGGTGGCAGGCAGTGGGCCTGCAGTCTGTCCTGACTGTTGATGGAAAGGAAGAAGGAAGAAGGAAGGAAGGAAGGAAGGAAGGAAGGAAGGAAGGAAGGAAGGAAGGAAGGAAGGAAGGGGAGGAGGGGAAGAACTAAGCCTTAGAAGGAGGGAAGGAAAGACTAAACCTGAGGAAATACCTGCTGGGACTGTGCCAGGCATTGTGCTAGCTTTATAGCCTGACATTCATTGTTTCAGCAAAGTTAATTCTCATGACAATCCTGCAAACTGAGTTGCTATCTGTACTTCTACAGATAAAGAAATTCAGGCTGAAAAAGTGTCAGAAAGTGACACCTGTCTAAGGTTTGCAAATCAAGGGGCCAGGGCCTCAGCCCTCTCACGTGTCCCTGTGGCACCCAGCTTGGGCTCGTGGCAGGAGCGTGGACAAGTTAAAGACTTAGTGAGACCAGCCACATCTTCCTGCTGTCATCGAAGGCTGAGGTGGGTGGGCTGTGGCCACACCTGTGTCTTCACCCTCTCCTCCCAGCTCTGCTCACAGTCAGGGGCAAAACTGTCTCCCATAATTTGTTTGTCTTTGCTGAGACATCCTTGGAGGTAACCAGCAGCTGAGAGGGGAGTCAGGAGGGCGGGGCAGGCCGCGGCCAGGGTCCTTTGTTCCTTTCCCCACTCTGTGAGGAGTGGGGTTGCAGCAGTGGATGTACAGGACCCAGGTAAAGGGCCAGAGACGTGATAAAGCCAAAGCATTTGCCAAGGACCAGTTTGATCCAACCTGAATTTCAACCTGAATTTGCAATGTCTGACATTGCAAAACACCTGTGAAGTATGGAAGGCAGGCGTGAATAATTTTCCTGGTAAGAAAATAATGCTGAATTTTATCTAGAATGTCTCCTCTGAAGCCAGGCTAACTAGAATTGTAATTTCGAGTCCATCTACCAGCTGAGTGATGTGAGGCACATTTCTTAATTTGTGCCTTAATTTGCTCATCTGTAAAATGGGAATAAGAAGCAAGATGTGGTTATGTATGCCTGTAATCACACCATTCTTTGGGGCTGAGGCAGGAGAGTTGCAAGTCTGGGCAATTTAAAGACTTAGCAAAGCCTTGCCTCGAGATAAAATAAAAACTTCAAAAGAAACTGCAGATGTAGCTCAACATAAAGGCCTTTGGTTCAATCCTTTGTACTTTACTGCAAGAAGAAGAAGAAGGAAGAAAAAGAAGGAAAAAGGAAGAGAAGAAGAAGGAGGAGGAGGAGGAGAAGAAGAAGATTAATAAATACACCAGGTACACTTATTTATGTTACCTTTGACAAAGGAGCCAAATCCTTCCACTGGAAGAAAGAGAGCCTTTTTAACAAGCGGTGCCAGGAAAACTGGCTGTCCACATGCCGAAGACTGAGCATAGACCTTTCTCTCTCTTTGTGTCCTAAACTAAAATCAAAATGGATCAAAGATTTAAACATTAAAACATAAACTCAATGTACTGGAAGACAAAATAGGTCTTGAAGACATACATGTAGGCAAAGACTTTCTAAACACAACCCCGTTGCACAAGAAATAATATCAAAAATTAAATAGGATCAGATCAAATTAAAAAGCTTCTGCACAGCAAAGGAAACCATCAACAGAGACAACATACAGAATGGGAAAAATTTTGCCAGCTACTCCTCAGACAAAGGACTAATATTTAAAATATATAAAGAACTCAAAAAAATTAGACCCTCAAATTTAAATACCCAATCAAAAATGGACATTTGAATAGATACTTTTCAGATGAAGAAGTACAACTGATGACTAAATACATGAAAAAAGTTCAATATCACTGGCCATCCAAGAAATGTAAATTAAAACAGTGCTGAAATTTCATCTTACTCCAAAAAGCATGGCTACAATCAAGAAATCAATAACAAATGCTGGTGAGGCTTTGATGCAGCGTGTGTATGTGTGTTTGTGGGATGTTCTTCATTTTCTTCCTTGTTGGT
>PVJX010005458.1:71059-85656 GCA_004027295.1 Dolichotis patagonum
AATTAACTTTGTAAGGATTTATAAAATAAGTAAATTAATCTGATGCTGGCTAAAATAGAGAGGTGGAGAGGAAGTGGGGAAAAAATTAAGATGTGTTATGTACATGTACCAATTCCCTACAATGAATGCTATCACTGTATATTGCAAATGTAGTAATAAAAATTAACAGTTTAAAAAGGACTAGCAGGTACCTACAAGGGCTGTGATGAGGATTAAATAAATTAATATATTTGTAAAACCTATATAATAGGGCCTGGTCTGTAGTAAATGCTATTATGGTACCAAACCCAGGTCCAGAAGCTCATCCCATAGAAAAATGAAAGTCCAGAGACAAGTGTGGAGGAGAAAGAAAGACTTTTATTCAGTGGCCAAAGAATGGAGACATGGGAGCTCTGCTCACAAATCAACTTCTCAACTCCAAGAAGTCAAGAGGTTACAGAGAGAAGATAGGAGTAAGGAAGGAGCCACAGGCTAATAAATGGGAAGAACATTCTTGTCTTTTCTGGAGCAGGGGGAGATTTCCCAGGATTTAGGTGCCACCTCTTTCTGCGCCTTTCGTGGTCTGGTGTTTCTGGTCATGGTAGCTAGTAGGTGTCTTTAGTTTTGAAGGGGAGAGAGAGAGCAGAGGCAGGTTTAGGTCAGGTTAACCCTGTCATCTTAGTTCTAGACAAAAGGTTTCCAGATGCTCCACATGTCTTCATGCAAACCTGAGGAGAATCTGACCCAAAGGCTAAGGCAGCAAAAGGCAGAACCAGTAAGAAAGCAAAGATGCCAAGCATTTCCATCCTGCCCAAGGCACCCATGAGACACCGGCTGGTCCAAGGGCAGGGCCGTGCCTTCAGCAAATGCAGGCTTCAGTTCCGGAAAAGTAACCTAGACAGCTGCTGTCGTCACATCCCCCACATCTGAGGTGCTATCCGCAGCAAAGCTTTTGGAAGACCAATGATGTATTGACCGGCTGTGTGACCTCTGAAATTAGTGACTTTAAAGTCAATTTAGAGCAAGTGATGCTAGAGAGTTTTTTTTAAAAAGTTTTTCCTTGGTAACAATTTCAATGTTTGCTATTATTATTTATTTCTATTTGGATAGAGTACCTATACTGCTTCTGACGCTGGGCTGGGCACTGGAGATATAACAAGGATGAAGAAGACAAAGTCCCTGCCCTCACAGAGTTTACCCGTTAGTGGGGAGATGGACGAGCACTCACACAGTCACAACCCAGCATGCTAAGCACTTTGACCAGGGAAGGCCAACACATGCTGGGAGCGCAGGACAGGGGAACCTGCCCGCCCCCTCCCAGCCCCTTTTGACTGCTTGTGGTGGTGTGAGGAGAGGCACTGACAGCCCTAGAGATAGAGGTCACTGGCAAAAATGGCATTTACCAGAGAGTGGCTTTCAATTACTTCTCTCTAGAAGTTTGCCTTGACAAAGCATTGCCCATCCAAACCTTTCTCTTCAGCCCAGGCAGAGCAGAGAGTCCCCTTCCACAGGGAGGAATCACTGTAGAAAAGCCATGTGGTGCCATGTTGTGGTGGTGTGTGGCTGTGACCCCAGCTACTAGGCAGGGTGACGCAGGAGGACTGCAAGTTCAAGGCCAGCCTGGGGAACTTAGTAAGCTCTTATCTCTAAGTCAATAAATAAATAGGGTGAAGTGTAACTCCCTGGGTTCAATCAATCCCCAGTAGTACAAATAGAAAGAAAAGAAAAAAGAAGAGAAAAGAAAAGAGGAAGGAAAACGCACATTTCCAGACTAAGAAATGTAGTTGTGGCCTCTCAGCTTAATTCATTGTTCTGGTTCTCCCAGTCTTTTGCAGGTGCCAGTAGCTGGTTCCTCTCTTGCTTCCACCTCTATCCAAGATCTCTGCTGCTCCTCTTTCCATCGCTGAAGAAAGACCTTTTGCCTAATTTCTGCAGCCTCTTGACATCTGCAGAGGTGATGCCACCCTGCCCGCTGGCTCATCCTAATCTCCCTGATTCTCTCTGTCCTGTTTCTCTCTCTCTGTTCCTCTCTCTCCCTCCGTGTGTGTGTGTGTGTGTGTGTGTGTGTGTGTGTGTGTGTGTGTTAGCTAGGGGCAGTGCAGTAGAGTGGAGTGGAAAGGACATGGCTTTTGTGTCCTGAGGCCTGGCATCCAACCCTGACTCATCTCCAGCTAATTTCTCTACCTGGGCAAGTCGCTTAACCTTGCTGGCCGAATCTGCACAACAGAGATAAGGAATGCTGCCTTCAAGAATTAGTGTTGTGAGAAACAGGCAGGAAAGCATGCCTCAGAGCGTGGCAAGTCTGAAAGGGTGTGCAGTGTTAACTTGCAATCACTTCTGAGCCCTTGAGCAGCTGCCCTGCATTATTCCTTCCCTCCTTCTGCTCTTCATAATGTACGCGGGTTGCATCTAATCAGCCCATTTTCTGAACCTCTCAGACAGTGTGTCCTCTTTCCTCCTTTCTCTCTGCACCCACTTCAGACCCCAGACCAGGGACATGAATGCTTGTCTCAGCCTCTGCATTCTCTCCATCCACGTTCACCTCCACAGGAGGGGCTGCTAGCCCAGAGCCTTGTTTCTGGACCGTGCAAACCTGGAGCAAGGCAGGCCATGGCAGGAAAAGTGTTAGGACTTCAATTTACATTTTTAATACCAAAGACTATAAAGCTTTACTAGTACATGCCCCATTTGGTCTGTCCACATGCCAGACTGTCACATGCACTGTTTGGCATGTGACAGTGTCCTCAGGGAAAGGGAGTGTCCAGGAGGCTGTGGCGCCTCCTCGTGTGTTTGTCATTTTACAACACAGTGTGGTTCACAGTGCTCAGTTTAGCAGACTTTAATGTTGTCTGTTGTTAACGAAACTGACCCTCATAAAGCAAAGACATGACTAAAACCTCTGGCAAAGAAGTTGCAGATTCAAAATACTATTAGAACATAATCGTAAGCAATTGAGAAAAGTTAATGCTGATAATTCTCCTGATAACACACCTCTAACATGTCATGGGTCATGTTACAAGGTGAAAATAATGAAAACCTGTCAGATGGGATCCAAGAGTACAACCAGGAAAACTAGATATATACCTGCTGTCATTAATAGTAAACCTGGCCTTAAGTATTCAAAGTACCCAAAGAGAGCAGCTTATGATAGAATAAAAGCTATGGTGATTAGAAAGACATTTACAAACACTAAGATGCCAAACTTGGTTGTGTGATTGGATTAAAGTATATAGTTTTCTAACGTGTCTCTTGGTATTTGCAAGAATCTATTTCAACAATAAATCATGTAAAGAACTATTGTTTTTGTAAACCACTAAAGGAGAGCCTGCGAAATTGTATTCCCACCATAAATGACTTCTTGGATAAAAGTAAGCTTTGCCGGTAACTCTGGAAGTGCAGCCAGTGACACTGTACTAGAATAAGGAGATAGGGATCCCTTCACCACAGCGACCGAGACCGGAGAGGAGCTATTGTCCTCAGTAATCAAAGCCAGAAGATGATTGCTGCAGGAGGTCATCCTGCGCTAACTTCACAGAACGAGACCTTCAAGCCCGATGACATCTTAATGGGACTTTGTGTGAAAGACAGCCTGAAAATTGCTTGTGCCCCATGAGGACCCTGTCTATGTCTTGGAAAAGGAATTTGAAAACCCTGGGTTCCATCTCTAATACACACACACACACACATGGCCCTGTCTTTCTTTCTTTCTTTCTTTCTTTCTTTCTTTCTTTCTTTCTTTCTTTCTTTCTTTCTTTCTTTTTCTTTCTGGTGCTAGGAATTGAGCCTGGACTTCACACATGCTAAGCAAGAGCTCTACCATTGCGCTACATCCCCAGCCCCATTTTTTTTAAAACAAAAAACATGATGTTCCACAATTGCTACCCTTTTCATGATGATGCTGTCTGAAAAACTCTCCAGAAAGGTGTACACCCTTATCTGTTCCTCCAAAGTACTAGTTTTTATTTAATGCTAAATGTTCCTTGTTTTTATTTAATATTAGTTGTTTGAGGGTTTTTTTCCCTCTGTGAAATAAAAGCAGATTGTGTAAAATTGAGGCAAGATGTGTATCTGCATCAAAATACTGATAATCATTTCCTAGGTGGTCAATCCCCAACCAGGTATAGCTACAATTCTTTCCAAGTGAAAATTAAACAAAATTTTTTCAGCCTTATGTATATTGTATAACATGAATGTAGTAAAATAATACTGTACATGGTATTGTAACTATATGAGTTAATAGATGAAAAATGATTTTTAGTGTTTTTAAAATGTTTTAATTGATAAAAATTTCATATCTTTATAGCATACAACATGATGCTTTGAAATTAGTGAGACTTTGTCTCAAAAGTTAAAAAATTTAAAAAGGATAGGTATGTAGCTCAATGTGAAGATCCTGGGTTCAACCCCAGTACCATCAGAAAGAAAGGAAAGGAAAGGAAAGGAAAGGAAAGGAAAGGAAAGGGAAAGAAAGAAAGAAAGAAAGAGAAAAAAAGAAAGAGAGAGAGAGAGAAACAAAAGAGAGGAAATACATTATGGAGTGGCTAAATCAAGCTAATTAGTATGTGTATTACCTTGTGTATAATGTGAAAGTTAATTAGCTCAATTTTTTTAGTTCAGTTGTGTGTGTGTGATTGTGGTGAGTACACTTATAAATCTACCCTCAGTGATCTTCAAATATACAATACACTATTACTCCCATAGTCATGTTATATAAAAACCCTATGAACTTAGTCCTCCTATCTACCTGAACTTTGCATCCTTTGACCAAGATCCCCCCAATCTCCAGCCCCAGGCCCTGGTCACCACTGCACTCTGCAATATAGGTTCACTTTTGTCAGAGTCCACAGAGAAACGAGATCACGCTGCGTTTGTCTTTCTGTTTCTAACTTATTGTGCTCAGTATCATTTATAAGAAAAGCTGGGTGAACTAGGAGGAGCCTGCTGAAGGCCGTGGTGCAGCTGCCCAGGGTGATGGCTTGGGGGACAGGAGGCTCAGAGCTGCTAAGTGGGTTGGATGTTCACATTGCACCCCCACTTCCCAGCATGGGTATCACAGGAGCCCAAGGGTCCTCCAGTGAGACCTGTTTGTATCTTCACTCCTCAGCTTCCCCGATGACTAAAGATGGCCAGCTGGACTGTCCCCTGGGATACAACAGACTGAATGTCACTCACTGCCAAGGTAAGGACCACCTGGTGGAGCTGGACTTGGGAAAGGGACATGAAGAGACCTCTGATGCAGAGGTAACACCACCCCCAGGAAAGAGGAGCATCTGTCACTGCCTGGAGGCCTCCACTGGGCACCTCTGAGCCCCAACATGGGGAGCTGTCAAAGATGCTGGCTCCAGGGACTAAGGAACTTGGGGACTTCTTTGCAACTGATAGGCAAGCTCCCCTTTCTCCCCGTCTTCCCCTATCGCCACTCAGAACATGGCTAAGCGCTTCTTAGGGCTGTACTGTGCCTGAATATGACACCCCCTTCCCCACACATCTACTCACCCACTAGGCAGATCCGGTCTACCCGAAATGAGAGGAATTGCTACCAAGGTAGGAGATCAAGTCAGCCTGAGCTAGTATGGACCTCTGTGGGCTTTTCCCAACAGAGTAGCTGCTCGTGCCCACCTGCCTCAACTCACAGCTAGAAAGGATTCAGTGGTGGGGTGCAGATGGTAAGGATGGGGTTCCATTAAGCCCAGCCCCTGTCCTGGCCTTGCTGGCCTGGCTAATGGTTCTGTGGACCAGCTGAAGTTAGGGTGGTCTGCATTAAAGGCCACAGAGAAGCGAGGCCCAGGACATCCTGGGGCAAAGGGAAGAGAAAGAGCTCAGTGATGGTTTTGTCACCATGGTGACATGGTTAAGAGGGTGAGGTGGAACCACTGCGGGAGCCCTCGTGGACTGAGGGCCTATGATATGATCAGAGGCATCCTGCGGAAGGGGGTTCTGGAGCCAGCAGGGCCACCAAGGAGATGCCTGCATGACTTGTTTTGGAAGAAGCTGGTTTGGTATTGCCAGGGTATTGCCCCAGGTCGCCTCCTGGCACCCTCTGCCAGGTGTTGCTTCAGGAGGGAGGAGCCTGAGGATGCCCGTGTGGCTGCCTTGCTACCTGTGGAGTGCTAGGCCACTGAAGGGATTTCGCACCTGTGGATAAGAAAAGGTGCTTGGACCAGGAAAAAGGTCAGGCCTCTGGCCAAAACTAGCCAGGGTCAGACTCTGTGGGCTGAGGACCAGGTGAACAGGGACTGCAGGGAGATCTCTATTTTTGCCTCCACTGGGCTCGAGGGTGTGTGCTGCCTGTCTGAGCCCACCCTGCCCTCCTAGCCCACCTTGCTGACCCCATTCCTTCCTTCCCCAGCACTGCGCCCACTCTCTGCTTCCAGTCCTGCAGACCTGTACCTCCGGGTTTTGGTCCCTGCAGAGGTGCTCAGCAGTCTCTTGAAAAAGCTAAATAGAAGGAACGTGGCTGCCCATTCAGCACCCTCCAACCCAGATAGACGCCTTTGCCCGTTTCTTCTGTTTGCATGCTATTTGTCAGAGTCACCAGAGCTAAGTGACTCTTCAAAAGTTACTCCGGGAGCCTCAGTTTTTTCTTCTATAAAATAAGGATAAGTGGACCTACTTACTAAAATTGTGAGAATTAAATGGGTATCATATGGTAAATACCCAGCACTAAGTTAAATATGCACCACATGACAGGTACCTCATGAACCTTAACTCTTAGGGTCATTATTATATGCCAGACATGGGATCAAGTAGTTTGAAATTTTTCTCATTTACTATCTTTATTCCCATCTTGAAAAATGAGGAAACTGAGGCACCAAGAAAGGGAGTATACTTAGTAAACAGCAGCTCGCTTGCTCTCTTTCTTGTCATTCTCTTTGGAAAAGATTTTCACAGGTCCCCGGCACAGTCCCTTCCTCCCCACAGACCTCTGTGGGGCAGGCATTTGATTGTCTTCTCTGCCCCGGTAGATATCAACGAGTGCGTGATCGTGGGCCTGTGCAAGGACTTGGAGTGCGTGAACACCAGAGGTAGCTACCTGTGCACATGCAGACCGGGCCTCATGCTGGATCCGTCGCGGAGCCGCTGTGTATGTGAGTGCTGATGGGGACCACATGTGGTGACAACTCCCAGCGACCAGGCCAGCTCCAGAGCATTAAATTATCCCACACCCAGGACCAGGGTCCCCTGCTCAACCTGGAGTCGGGCCAGTGTACAAACTGATCCGCTCTTCTTGTTGGAACAGGTGGCTGCTGCCTCCTTTTCTACTCCAGGTTTTCCTTCTGGGGCTTGGCAGTTAGGGTCTGTGTTTCGTATCTTCTCTGGTTATTTGTTTGTTTGTTTGGTGTGTGTGTGTGTGTGTGTGTGTTACTGGGGATTGAACTCAGGGCCTTGCTCATGCTGGCAAGTGCTCCACCCCTGACCTACATCCTCAGCCTGTTTTTTTTTTTTCCTCCCCTCTGACTGTTTCTGTCCCATTTGCTGCCCTGCTGATCTGGGGGATGGGTGTGTGTTGCCTTGCTGTAATGGGGCCTGAGCCCTGGCTGCCCTTTCCGGTACCTGACCTTAGCAGGCTGGTCATGTGCTTGTTAAGTGCCCTTTCCTGAAGGGACATTCATAGCCCAGTGGCATTGCTTCCTCATCCCAGAACTTTTCTATAATCCCATTCTATAATCCCATCATCCCTTCTGAGTCTCCATGCCCATGAAGACAGGCATCAGGAATCGTGAGCATTAGCGCTGGAGGAGTATGTGGCGTGTGCACCCCAGCAGTGACCTTTGTGGTTTCCAGCTGGGTGAGAGCCAGGCTGGCAGCTCTAGATGGCAGAGCTGATGCCATAGCCCAGATGAGACTTTCCTTGGGCAGGAAGATCTGACCAGAACTGAACAAAACCAGCCTGACTGGCCTCTGGTATGTGCTCCTTTGGTTCAGCAGAGCTTCCTGTGTTAGGCCAAGCCCTTGCTTGGTCTGCAAACAGCCTGGTACTGCTCTGGGGAAGCTGTGGAAGGAAGAAGACTCTGGTGCCACCCAGAGGATGCACCTCAAGGACAGGGAGACTGAATCTAGTGTCAGCCAGGGAGAGGAAACAATAGGAGCCGTAGTGAGGAGGCCCAGAAGGAGGACAACACATCAGGCCCTGATCAAGAAACCTCCCGGCAACAGTGGTTTGTAATCAGAGGATTAGGGGGCTTACCACCCTTCCTCCTCCATGTCACTAAAGATTCCTTTATCGGGCAGGCGTGTTAATACCCTAAGTGATTTTTACTTATTGGATCCTGGAAGAGATCCTGAATACAAAGATGCTTCAATGGCTCTGGGTGTTCTCTGTTTTCCCCGCCTCCCCAGTGTTACTCTCTCCAGCCTCCTCTGATGATTCATCTTCCTGCAGGAGAGATGACAGGCATGTTTCTGAGTGTCCTCCTCTCTCCCTGCCACCTGACAAAGACCAGTGGAACAGTCTGTGGGGGCTTCCTGACGGTCCCACCTAGGTGGTCTCCACCCTGGGATTCAATGGGACAAAGCACTTCCCTACAGCCTCCTGAAGGATCCCTAGAGACAGGGATCACACCTGATGATCCAGGGCTCAGGGAGCCACTGATGTCACCTATGTCTAGCACAGGGACCTCTGACGAGGCACTCTCGCTTGTTTCTTTGCATTTAACCTCCTTAGCTTTGTGAGAGTTTATGAGGCAGGAGGCTGTGGGTCGAAAGTTGCAAAAACCCAGCCCAAAGTGCCCCGAGCAAAAGCTAATGAATTGATTCAAACAGGCATCCAGGCAGCCACAGTGTCCTCAGGATGACTCTTGCTCTGTTTCCTGTATTGGATTCATAGCTTCTTCAAAAATGGCCACCAGATGGCCCAATCCTACATTTTCTCTGTCTTGCTGGCATTGCTATAATCCACTGTGGCCATTACTTCTTAAGTTCTCGTGACTGTTTTCAAGGCCCCAAACTTCCAGATTGAGACATGGACCAGGCAAGTCTAAGCATATGCAGCCAACCATACCTCCATCCATGACCTTCTCTGTATCTTTTCTCCTCCTGCTGGGCTGGCCATGGGCCCATCCCCATATAATGTATCTATTGCAGCGGCCAAGGCTGTCTCCATGCAGCAGGGACTGTGCTACCGGTCACTGGGGCCTGACACCTGTACCCTGCCTTTGGCCCAGAAGATCACCAAGCAGATATGCTGCTGCAGCCGTGTAGGCAAAGCATGGGGCAGCAACTGTGAGAAATGTCCCTTGCCTGACACAGGTAACTCCTTACCCCCATCCCAACCCTGGTCATCAAAAGTCTACCTCAAAGCCAGTGGCCATGTTTGCCAGCCTGGTAGATCCCCCTCAAGCCAGAAACTCTAGTCTTCCCTCCCTGCTCAAGTACTTAGCTCAACCTGGGGCTCATGTCCTCATTGTTGCTGTACTTGTCTTGTTCCCTAGAAGAAGGGAAACGGGACCCTGGTTTCCTGCAGGAATGGCATCACTCAGCTTGCTTTCTGGTTGTTGGCTTTGCAGAGGCCTTCAGGGAAATCTGCCCTGCTGGCCATGGCTACACCTACTCCAGCTCAGACATCCGTCTGTCCATGAGGAAAGCTGAGGAGGAGGAATTGGCCAGGCCCTCGAGGGAGCAGACACAGAAAATCAGTGGGGCTCTGCCTGTGCCAGAAGAGAGGCAGCCACTGCAGGCAGCCACCAACGCCTGGCTGGAGGCTGAGACCATCCCTGACAAAGGTATCTAGGCTGGGGGAGAAAACTGAACGGTCCCCCTTTCCTCTCAGATCACAGAGGCATGGGGTGTTTGGTCATAGGATCCCACTCTGGGGCATTAGGAGAGGCAGCTGGAGCAGCAGCTGGCCTGGCATGACAGGAAGGCCTCTCCCTGCTCCTTTCCCATATGGGGAAAAGAGGTGCTCCTGTCCAAGGAGGTTGCTTGTGGAACTGCGAGAGGTCAGCAGCAGCCTTGCCCTGGCTGGTCAGGCCTTCCAGAGTGGTGCTCGCTGCAAGGCCTGAAGAGCTGGCAGGTGGATCCTGGGAGTCTGTAGGCTTTAGGTCACCTGTCCTGGCTTTAGGTGGCAGTGCAAGGAGATGGGTTACAGAACTGATGAGGCAGACTGACCCAGAGCAGGGGGACTCCTGTGATTGGAGGACTAAAAGAAAAGCAGGAGGAGCCTTCCTCTCACCAAGTGAGAGAATGGGGGCAAGGAACAGGAAGAAGAACAGAGCTCTGTTCACTGTTTAGCTGCTGGGGACACAGTCAGGGTGCAGACTCAGGAGCCAGGCCATGGGTGGAGGGCAGGGCCCACTGCCTCTCTCAGGTGAGTTCATGCTCTTACCCTTCTCTTCCCAGGTGACTCTCAGGCTGGCCAGGTGAGTGGGCCTTCCCCCCAGGGAGAAGGGGAAGAGTATGGGAGGGTGGGACCAGCAGCCACTGGGGCCCCAGGCCAGTGTCCCATGAGGGAGGAGAGGAAGAAGGATGGAGCATCTGTCAGATTTACTTGGAGAGATGACAATGACCCTGCAGGAAATGGGAACATCAGCAGCCACTGTGCAAGCAGCCTCTCCTCTAGGACAGACCAGGCCTCTAAGGAAGAACTGTGCTGTTAGTCCTAGCTGTCAGTCAGGCTCTGCATGCCTGAAACCTAATTAGTTCTGGCTCATTCTGGATCCCACACTTTCTGAGCCAATTGAACTTAGCCCTCAAAGTCTCCTCTGTGAGTTGCTCACGGAGAAATAGAGGCTCAGCTGTAAATAGCCTCAGACCACTTGCTTCATGGAGAAGGAGATACCGGACTCTCTTCCCTGGGCCCAGGATTCCTCTGTGCACCCACCACCGGTCTCACCAAGAAACCACTCCAAAAGTGGGATCTCCCCCATCCTCCACCAGTGCTCTGCCCCTTCAACCTGCAAACCTAACTGTCCCCAAATACTGTATCTCAGTGGCCTGTTTCCCCACAAGCTGTTCTTCTAGACTGAAGCTTTCATTCTGTGTCCTCAGCCCCAGCTACATCCAAGCACCTCTCCATCCTCTATTTTCTTCTCATCTTCCCCGCTATTTACTTACCTCTGTTGCAGTGGTGATGACACCAGGTGTGGTCCCGAGTCCTGGCTTCACCACCCTGACTCTGGACCCCTGGGTGCTCAGTTAAGCTCTGGAATGTCTGTCACTCTGCCTGCAGCATGGGGATCATAGCCTGGATTCCACAATGCTGATGCCTACCATGTGCAGACACTCAGCGGGCCTAGAACACACCTCAGCTCCTTTAATCACTACTGTCATAAGGTAGCTGAGCAGCCCATTAAGTCCACGGATATGAAGTGCCTAGCAGAATGCCTAGTACATATTAACAGCATCCATTCTTGGAATGAATGGAACTTGAGTGAGAGGCTGAAGCTGGGTTGAGTGTTGGGAAAGCAAACATGTCGTGGTGGTGATCAAGGAGTCCAAAGTGACCTTTTCTCATTTCTGTGCAGGTCACAACCAGTGTCACCCACCCGCCTGCCTGGGTCCCAGGTGAGTTCTTTTCCTACCAACTGTCACAGAAAAGAGAAGGGAGGAAGCAAGAGCTGTTAGTGTAGTGGTGGAGTTACGACCTGTGAGCTGGTCCCTGGTGTCCAGTCAGAAGAAGTCGTATGTGACATGGCATGTGAACACTCAGGGAACTCTACAGACCCAAGGGTTTGTGAAGCCAGTGAGAGACCCATGATGCTTTGCAAATATCTTCCTAGCCACCAAACTGAATCTCATAGTGTCTCTTCACATGTAAATCAAGGCAAAGAAGAGGCACTGGTTGGAGCAGGGAGTTCACAGGTCCCCCAAAGCCCTGTCCCTCAGGGGCCTCATGTCCCCTCTGAAACTCCAAGCTTGCCTCTCACTGCAGCTGGACTCAGAGACCAGGAGGCTGAGCTTCTGCTTCCTCTGCCTGTAAAATGGACGCTGAAACCTCTTCTGCAGCCTCCTGAGGCACTAAGATGTTACTGTTTGTGGCAGAGTTCTGTAAACTGTAAGACACTTCGCAAGCAGAGAAGAATGCTGAGGTGGGACTCAGGAGACTTGAGCTCCAGTTCTGCCTCCAACTAGCCACTTGGACAAGTGGCGTGTCTCATCCTCCCTCCTTGTGAAGTAGAGAGTGAGACTGTGTTTGCTTTGGATTTCTGACTCTGTATGGGTCAAGTTCCAGGAGACTAGGAGGCACAAGGGGTGACTCAGCTAGGTTCCACGCCTACTTCTTGGGAGTCTGAACAGTGGAGAGGAGAGGCCATTGCCAGACAAGGAGACCCTGGTCCCACCTGCTCCCCTCTGCCCTTTGCAGTGGATGTCACTGGAAGATCAACACCACCACTGCCCGAACAGAAGGTTCCAGAGACCCAGGAAGAAGAGCACGTGGCCCCTTCCGCTGATGTGCTGGTGACCTCAGCTCCCCCAGGTAGCTGCAGCCAGCCTTTGGAGGCTCTCTGCCACCAACCCTGTGACATTTGGCCAATCAGAGCCAAATCCAGGGAAAGAGTATGCATGGAATCCCTTTCTTGCCTCTCCAACCAGATGAACAATCGCCAATGAGCTCTTTTCAGGCTTTCTCTGGGAAAGGAGCCTTCCAGGAGAATCCCAAAGAAGAGAACACATGGAGGGGAGCTGGGCTTTTCTGGGCTGTTTTCCCTGACTTAGTGAGAGCTCTGGCAGCATCAGCCACCTGTCCAAAGGAGGGTTGTTTTGGGAAGGAACACGAGTGTTGCCCAAGTTTTTTGAGAGCCTGAGAGCCTGTGTTCTATTCTCTCTGCTCAGCTACAATGATGAGGGCTGTGTGGGGAGACTGCTGGCAAATCCACCTTGCTCCGGAATGTGCCCGCCTCAAAGGCTCTTTGTCCCAGCCTTTGGTTCGGAAGAAGCAAGGCTGGTGTTGTGGCAGCTGCTCCTGTGCACGCGTGTGCCCTTCTGGCTGCTCGCTCCAGGAGCTGGGTGTGCTCTTAGCTCTCAACTGAAGTCCTGAGATTCAAGTCACCTTGACTGGGAGGCAAGGGGTAAAGAGAGTTCTGGATTTTCTCCAGCAGAGAGAGAGAGAGAGAGAGAGAGAGAGAGAGAGAGAGAGAGAGACAGCGCGAGTGAGCCTGGGAGTGGAGGTAAAGGTGGGGCTAGAGGTTGATTTTTATTGCACATCCCCCTTGACCTTTCCCAGGACTTCCCTTCCCTGGGCTCAGAGAAGGCTCCCAGGAGCTCTAGGCAGTGTCCCATGCCCAGCAGGAAGCACAGGCTGGGCAGAGAGGTTTGGCAGGGAAGTGGGTCTCTGCCAGTGAGAATGGCCTACAGGGAAGCCAAGCTAGGCTCAGCAGTGGACCCTCAGCTCCATGGGTATCAGGGCCTCCACCACCACCAGCCTTAGCCTTGTGTCTTATCTCCCTTCTCCTCCACCATCTTCCAACCTCACTCTGTGGGCAGATATTTAGAACCTGTCTAGGAACCTCTGTGATCCCCCAGGGTGACACAAATGTGGAACCGGACCGTGGGAGAGAGTGGCCTTGCAAAAAGCCCAGCATAGCATTTGAGTGTGTGCAGTTTAATAAACACTGTGAGTGCCCTCTGTATCAACACGGTTACTTCCAACCCATTCCCTTGGGGCTCAGGATTCTCTCAGAGCATGGGGACAGGCTGGGGATCCCTGGGGATATGTGGCTAACACCTCAGGGTGGATACAAAGGCTGAAAGCACCATTCATTCATTCAGCATTCATTGTGTCAGGTGCTTCTCTAGTGTTAGGAACACAATTCACAAAAATCTGTTTGCTGCCATCTGCGGCCTTAGCCCTGAGGCCCCATAAGTCTGCCCCCAAATTGTTTCTCCGTTCAGCACCTATTTTACCACTTTGTACCTCATTACCACCTCCCAAGCCAGACCCTCACTTAAATGATGTCAGTAGGTTTCTAGGGCCTTCTGTGTCCCTCTGTGCCAGTGCATATACCATCTTGCTGCCCAGTGGCTCTCTGCGATAGTGCTAGTCACACCCCCTTGCCTTCCCCGCTTGCTCACAGGCCAGTCTCAATGTGGCATTCAAGACTCTGCTCACTCTGCCCAGTCCTTCCTCTCTCATTCGCCCTAGACTTTCCCCCTGTACCTTCCTCACTAGATCTGCCATCTGTCTGGGAGGAAGTAGGCAGGACTCACTGGAGGAAGGGGCCACCAGGCTCCACTGGTGAGAACTATGCCCACATTCAGGGTGAGGTCAGCCTGCAGGCCTTAGCAGGGAGGCTATTTGCTGTGAATGCAGATTCCTAGAACCCATTGGGCCTTAATCAAAGGGACACACAGCAGTGAGTTCCATCCTGGCTTTTGGAAGTCCCATGGGCCTTACGAAAGGCCATGCTACACGTGAATGTGTGGGTTGGGGGCTGGCATGGGGTAGACTCCTATTGGTCCCCAGACTCTTGCCCCAGGGTTCTCCCCACGCTGTTCCACTGCTTTCATTCACTCTCCACCCCGCCATAAGCTCTACTTGTGCTGTCTCCCACAGGCACTGACAGATGTGCTTCTGGAGTCACCGACAACTGTGGCCCTGGAACCTGTGTGAATCTCCCGGATGGATACAGATGTGTCTGCAACCCTGGCTACCGGCTGCACCCCAGCCAGGCCTACTGCAC